>CAXDIV010000211.1:0-273380 GCA_963989385.1 Ctena decussata | reverse complement strand
GCATTCATGTATAATCTGACTCTATCTGTAAGTATTTATCAAATTTTCTAAATGCGAATAAAGCATGTTTGGGCATACGATTGGGCTAGAAAAAACCCTTAAATTCCTGATGTTGCCCTAAAACTTTGCCAAAATAGCCCTAATTTTTTGGCCAAAATATCCCTAATTTAAGGCCTAATTTTTTGCCAAACTCATACAGGGATGTTTGTATCTGAAGAGAGTAACATGCTCCAGGCAGTTGTTTGCAAAAGCAAGCTAAGCCATGCCCTTAGCCTGGTTAAAGACAGCACCATGTTCTTTTTGTGAGAATAAAAGGTGTAAAAATTACTGATGTGGGTAAAATAAAAGGATGTTAAGGTCAAGTAAACAAGGATCTGTTAGTTCAGCCTATAAAATTAAAAAAAATAACCTGTTTGAGTTAGTCTGTAAAAAAAAAGAAATTAGCTCCATCAAGAATACCAACCCCCCCCCCCCCCCCCCCCCCCCGCACCCCACCCCACCACGAGAATATCAAATGGTTGGTCCCTAAATGCATTTTCAAATTGACAGGAGGGCAAAGAAGATTTAACTTGCCCTTAAATATGATATCTTTTGAACCAATAGATGGATTTCGTTGAAACTTGTATACAGTAGTATATTACTGGTCACAGGTTTATGACCTTGACCTGTTTTATGACCTTGACCTAGTTTTCAAGGTCTTAGGAGGACATAGATTTAGAAGTTTTCTCCAGGAAATAAGTTGTCTGTGTATGGATAGATTTTAGCCAAACTGTATAAACTATAGTAGAGATCAATTTTTAAAGGAAACAGTTTGCTCCTCTAGGAGCAAATGCCTCTAGGGGCTAATTCTTACCTTTTTGAGTAGACCCCTTTTGGTAGGGTTTCTGTCCAGGAAAGCAAACAGGAGGTAATGTCACAAACCTAGTTTTGTGGAAAAAATAAAACTGTTCCCATACTTGTCTGCAACATAAAAAATATAAAAGGAAGCAACCCCAGCCATGAAAGGCAGTTACAGCTCCTGTTTATTATACCCCCGGCATACGAAGTATGACGAGGGGTATATAGCTTTCGTCCGATGTCCGTTCGTCCGTCCTTCCGTCCGTCCGTCCTTCCGTAAGTTAACATTTGCGTTAAAGTTTTGCGTTAAAGTCTTTAAGATCTTATATTATCCAAACCCTTTTTTTTGGATTGGGTTTATATTTGACATGGTGATGGATAATGATCTAAAGTTTTATTCTATACCACCCCCAACCATGCCTTTTGACCTAGAGGTCAAGGTCACAGACTTTGACTTTTCATGTTAAAGTTTTGCGTTAAAGTTTTTAAGATCTCTATATACTTCAAACCCTTTGTTGGGTTGGATTTATGTTTGGCATAATGATAGATGTTGGTCCAAAAATTTATTTTGTACCACCCCCACCCATGCCTTTGACCTAGAGGTCAAGGTCACGGACTTCGACATTTCATGTTTAAGTTTTACGTTAAAGTTTTTAAGATCCCCTTTATAATTCAAGCCCTTTGTTAGGTTGGGTTTATATTTGGCATGACGAGAGAGTCCATAGTTTTATTCTGTACCACCCCCACCTATGCCTGTGACCTAGAGGTCAAGGTCACGGATTTTGACTTTTCATGTTAAAGTTTTGCGTTAAATTTTTAAGATCTTTATATAAGTCAAACCCTTTGTGGGGTTTAGTTTATATTTGGCATGATGATAGACGTTGGTCCAAAGTTTTATTTTGTACCATCCCCACCAATGCTTGTGATCTATAAGTCAAGGTAATGGACTCTGACTTTTCATGTGAAAGTTTTGTGTTAAATTTATATTCTAAATGCTTATTTTTCCCATCTTCTTCAATAGGACTTTTTGATATTTGACTTTATTTACTTCTAGGTTGCAACAGTTTACATCATATAGATGCTGTTGTTGACATAAGGTCAAGGTCACATACTTAATGGTTGCATCAATGCACTGCTTTATACTGATACTGTTTCTTGCATTTCAGGTATTCTTTAGTGGAACCGTCTGATATATTGCTAGGTTTTCTTTTAGGTTGCAGCAGATTGGTTGACATCATCTGTATGCTGCTGTTGTCACAGTACGACTATGCCAATATTGGCCATGCACTTAATTGGTAGATGTAGATGTTGACCAAAGGACATGATCACAGACTTTAAAACTTGTATCTTATAATGTGTTAACTTTTTATGTTTGAAGTTAAGTGTCATTAGGCGGGGGCGCTGGCCGGGGGTATACGTGAGCCCCTGCTCACTTGCTCTAGTTATAGTAAACTTCCTTTTTATAATTCCAGTGCAACAGTGTAAGTATGTTCTGCCATTTTACCTGGACGTTTTTGACATATCAAGTTCTTTTTTAAAATCAGTCAGTTCAAGTTTTATCATATAATTTCAGCTATAGATAAGTTAAGGTTTCCCAATTTTTAGGAGATTTCTGGTAAAATCACCAATGCCTACAATTATGTTTCATATTAAATAGCACTTATAACATGTTGGATTGTTTGATCATTTGTCTGGGGCTTCAGAAACTATTGACTTTAGTTTACTTTTATCAGCAATATCAATATTTGACCAATATTGTCCAAACACAAACTTATTTTAAGATGTTTACCCAAACCAGGGCTACCGCTTATAAAGTGTGAAAATATGAGAGTGTAAATATATCTGTCTGATGTTATTCTGTGACTGTAGTTTGGCACACATTCTTTCTATTTCACCCCATTCAGGGCATCTAAATTTGTCTGAGTAGAAAGCATAAACAAATGGTATCTTTAATTTGTAGAAGACTGGTAGTCCCATAAAATTGATGTCAGGGTGTTTATTTTGTGGCTGGCACCTCAACATCTCTTAGCTAAAAGTGCACTTTGTATTGAATCCAAGTGCCTGACACTTGGGTTTCCTGCCATGACCAAAAAACTGCCATACAGCATTTAAAAAGTCACACAAAAATGTGTTAACCATCTTTCATTATATTGTCAAAAAGTTGTAAAACCTTTTTCACGTTCATTGGCCAAACAAGCAAACTAAGCGTACATGATAAGACCAACTAAACATAAAAAAGAAAATGTCCGATGTAAACGAAAAATATAAATACAGTCAAACCTGCTTATCTGGTCACCTCTATTAAGGGGTCACCTGCCTTAAGCAGCCGATTTTCCGGGTCCCTTGAACCAAAACACAATGCAAATGAACTTGTATTAAGGTGACATCTGTCTTAAGCAGCCAAAGATTGTTACACAGAGTTTCTAACGCATTGTAATTATCATTGTGATGGTTCTAATTGGGAGTCACAACAGCTGTTTATGGAGAAATGAGCAAAATTATCCAAAAATTATTCTCAGATACTCTTTCTATCTGGGTCTCTGCTAGCATATTTAGTCAACTCTCGATATCTCGAAGTGGAGCTTCAGCCCAAACTACTGATATCTCAAAGTGAATTTTCTGGTACCAGAAAATTTACTCTGAGATATCAGTAGTTTGAGATTACAGGAGTTAAAAATATAAATAAAAATAGGAAATATATTCTTCGATATATGAAGATACTTTGAGATATCAGTGTTCGAGTATATCGGGAGTTGACTGTATACAGTTTTCATAATATTTACTGCTCTTTTTACAGATGAGAGGAAGAAATCTGTTGTTCCGAAGGCACAAGGACCCACAAAGGTTTGTACATACACATGGATTTTCTAAGATTTTAATGGACTAGTCAGGAGCCCTGTTAGGACTTGCCAGAGGCAGCATTGTTTTCAGACATAAACGGTTCCATTGCACAGAGCCTTTCATTATCACCCTTCCATCAACTGGATATGACTGAAATACTGTTGGAGTGGCTGTATAATCTCAAGTCACCATCCATCAACAGCCAAGTAACCAAATATCTTCTTTTCATAGCCTGTTGGGTTATAACAGTGTTTTACTGTAAATCACACCATACAAGACTTAGTACACTTTGGTTGGGATCCATGGAAAGGCATGGTGTTACAATTTAATAGTTTTATATACATGGAATTAAATGACTTGAGAATAATTATTTGTTACAGAAAATCTGAAGTTTCTATTGAAAGAATTTCAGTTTGTAATGTCATTAGAAAATTGGAGGAGCATGGCAAACACTTTTTGCCTTGCTCCTATTCCAATGATGTCATAGATCTGTTACATTAGCAACTATGGAACTGCCAAGTATTGTACTTGGTACCTAGGCAGAATGATGTCTAAATGACATCACTTTGATATAAGTATTACATCACAGTTGCTATGGTAATAAGTATATGAGGCCATCTGTATAGGAGCATGGCAAACAGTGTAGATGCCATGCTCTGCCAAATTTTCAATGACATTACAAACTGCAATTCTATCAAAAGAAACCAGATTTTCTCAGACAAATAATTATTCTCAAGTCATTTAAATTCCATGTTTATACTAATGAAACTGCAAAGGAATTGAGCATATAAGTGTTTAATTATTTTCTTTATTCTTTATGCCTTTGTAGTTTCAATGGCAGCCAGTCATATAGAAGGCTGTTTCCAGACAATTTTGGCAGTGTTGGGTAAAATATATAATTTATGAATGTATAAACAAAAAGATATTTTTGTGAGAGTGCCAGTATCACCAAATTAGTGCCTGGTGAGAATTAGAAGGTACGTGTAATTTTATGTTTTGCCAGTTTTCTGTTGTCACTGCACTTTTTGTTTTTCTTATTTTATGATAAGCATGGGTAACTTTTCCAAAACTTTTCCTCATCATTTTGATGGTATAATTATAAAAATGATCAAACATGTTTGTACTTTAAATAGTTTGTGTAAATAAAATGTTATCATTAATGCAGTGGGGCACTGTGGTAAGTTGTATCAGTTTAATACTGTCAGTAGAAATAATGAAAAATACTAGAACAACAACATGTTTTTTTCTTCAAAATCTGTCCTTCATTCCTCAGAGTCCCAGATAAGAGGAGAACTCAAAGATGTTTTCAAGATAACTTTCTCCATGAAGGCAGAGGGATATAGTTTTCTCCATGTCTGTCTGTCTGTCTGTCCATCCTTTCATCTGTCTTTCTGTCCGCCCATCTGAAGACATAACTGAGTAATTGCTGGACGGAATTTCATGAAACTTAAACATATATCACCATAACACTCTGTTGCAGATGAAGTTTCGTCAGACTGGCTTTGGTAATGCATGAGTTGTTGCCCTTGAATTGACTTAAAATCAATAAAATGTGCCATTACTTAATATTACCAAAACTTTATGAAACTTAAACTGAATATGTATCACCATAACATGGTTATGCACATAAAGTTTCATCAGAATGGTATCAGTACAGCATGAGTTATTGCCCTTGAATCAATTTAAGATTGACAAATTCAGCCAATACTAAGTAATCAATGAATAGAATTCTATGAAACTTATACTAGATAATATATCCCTATTAGATATTAGTGCATCTTACATTTTGTTGGAATTTCTTCAGTAGGCAAGTAGTTATTGCCCTTGAATTGGCATAGAATCAAGAAATTGAGTCATAACTAAGTAACCAGTGAGTGGAATTTCATGAATCTAAAACAATTATGTATTGTCATGACACAGAAGTCCACATTAAAGTTTTGTCATAATTGCATCAGTAGTGCATGATTTAATGCCCTTGAATAGATTTAAAACCCACAAATTAGCCATAACTAAGGTACTGGTGAACAAATTCTTGAAAGTGAATTAAACATATATAAGCTCAGGGCAGTGATGCTGAGACAAGTGTTAAGAATGGTTTCAGCTTATGCCTCACTTATGCCAGAGTTATTGCTCTTGATTTGATTTACAATTCACAACTTCAGCCATAACTAAGTAACCAATGAATGAAATTTTATGAAACCTAAAATAAACTTTAAACAAATCATGGCCATTTCGGCGGGGGATATAAATTCACAGAATTTGCTTGTTTCTATTAATTCTCCATGAAAACATAATTTTGTTGACTCATCATTAGAACAGTTCAAATGAGTGGCTGCAGCACAAGTTTTTGTCTTCTGCAACAAGCAGAAGTCATAGGTTTTACTTTACTGGTGTCAGAGGCGCAAGACTTTTGGCAACATTACTGGTTTAGCTCTGTTTCGTAACAGAGCACAGACAAGTGAGACACTGCATTTCAGCAAAATTCTTGTTGTGAAACAAATACTCATCTTATCTGGGTCTCAAGTCCTTTAACTAATTTCTCCAGAGCTTCAAATAAGGCTTATTATCTCAAGTAGGTACAACATAGGGATCACTTACATTGACTTCATCCTCGACATCATCATCAGCAGTGTTCACCAACTGTGTTGAGCTCAATCAGTTCTCAGTAACATAAAGCACTAGTCTTCCAACTTGATACTCAGTAGCATGTTGGAAAGACAACTAAATGCAATGGTATATTCAACTGGGCTTTTTGTGCCTCATGGTTCTTAGTGTGAAGCGCTTTTTTTTTTCATAGAAAAATTGCTTCACAAAAAAAATTGTGAAGCAGGAGACACTCAGTGCTTCACAATTCTTAGCATGCACATTGCAAAGCACGAAACACCAAGTAGAATAGGCCCAATGATTTATATCTGACCATGATGTATGTTTCAAAGGTCATTATTAAACTGAAAATATTATGTTAACCAGTCTGTTGCATTAGCTATCCTGTCATACTTACCTGCTGCATGTGTATGACTCAGTGGTTGGCATTTCTTACTCAGGATCATGGTGTTAGGGATTTGAGTCATGCTGGTGGCTAGATTCTGTCCAAACCTACAGAGTACTTCCTCCGGACAGATTTATTGCAGAGAGCACTTCATTATGGCACCCTCCCATGGTCCATGATATGAGTGAAATCATGTTGAAAAGGATATGTTAAACTGTCAAGTCTTTCAATACTATCATTGACTCTGAGCATGACTTCGTACCAGTTGTGGGCCAAAAAAGTGCCTTTGGAGCCCAGATATAGCCTTCTATGGAATTCTTATTTGTCATCATCATGCAGTATATTTCAGGATTTTTTACTATTATTTGTCAACAAACTACTAATGCATGGGCAACAGCAGAAGTTATTTTCATGGAGATTAATTTCAGACTTATCCTCAGAATTCCCTTAATTGCAGCTCTGCTCACAAACTAACACTTCATTTCATAATTATCATAATTACCCTGTTTAGGCTTATTGGTACACCACCCTGTCATTCCACCATTTTCAAATGGGAACAACTTTTGTGACTTCCTTTTGTCTCTGTTGACAAATAAAAGAAAGAGAGTAAATATCCCATAAGAGTTGATCCCATGGCATGCATCATTGAGAAGGTGGCAGGAATGAAAATGGTGGAGTTGTTTCCCTTGAAAGTGTACCCATTTTCCATAAATTTGTTGTTTTTAACCGTTTTCAATAATTTAAAATTTCCAAAACATGTATATTCTGTTAATTTTGCCTTAATGAACTGTGCCCAGTATTATCTAATTGGATGTGTGCCTATCCCATCCTCCTTATTGTGGTAGGTTTAATTACATATTTACCAGCATAAGCATTTCAGTGTTTAAGACTCCAGATTATGAGGAGTATTTGATAATAGTTGGAAAATAATTAATCTCCGCCGCGAAATGGAGAAGGGATTATACAAATGGCCTTAATCTGTACGCACATCCATCTGTACATCCATAACACTTTCCTGTTTGCTCCATATCTCCTTAACCTCTTTTTAAAGATTTTCATTAAACTTCAGTCTAATGTTAACATCAGTGAGATGGTGTGCAGTATCTATGACTCAAGGTTAAGGTCACAATTGAAGTTCATGGGATTGAACCTTGAATTTTGTGTCCGCTCCATATCTCCTTTAACTCTGGAAGGATTTCATAAACTGTGGTCAAGTGTTTGCCACAGTGAGATGATATGCAGAACCCATTACTCAACCATGCGGACTCAAGGTAAAGGTCACAATTGAAGGTCATGTGATTGAGCCTTTAATTTTGTGTCTGCTCCAGATCTCATTTACCCCTGAAAGCATTTTCATTAAACTTTGGTCAAATATTCATCTCAGTGAGACGGTATGCAGAACTCATGACTCAACCATTCAGACTTCAGGTCAAGGTCACAATTGAAGGTCATGGGATCGAACCTTGAATTTTGTGTCTGCTCCATATCTCCTTTACCCCAGGAGGGATTTTCATTAAACTTTAGTTATATGTTTGCCTCAGTGAGATGATGTGCAGAACCCATTTCTCAACCATGCAGACTCAAGGTCAAAGTCAAGGTCACAATTGAAGGTCATTTGATTGAGCCTTGAATTTTCTGTCCACTCCATAGCTCCTTACCCATGTAAGAATTTTCATTAAACATTGTTCTAATGTTTCCCTCAGTCGGATGATGTGCAAAACCTATAACTCAGCCATGATGACTCAGAGTCAAGGCCACAATTTAAGGTCACAAATTTGAGCTTTAAATTTTGTATCCACTTTCCTTGGCTATGCGGTTGTTTATTCTTCAACCAAAGGTCCAACCACTGTGACTGTCATTCTGCAGTGGGGGATTTAGCAGTCCTTCAGACTGCCTTCTTGTTTTCCTTATTTCTCCTTCTAAGTACTGCAATTATTTAGCTCTTTCCAAAGTTATCCCAGACATGTAAATCAATCAATCAATTTGTAATTTAGCTATGAAATGGGAACCGGTATTTCTTTTGGTGCAATCTAGGTTCATCTTCTAAGATGGATATAGAGTTTTGGGGATTTTTATAAAGGAAGATCCCACTTCTTAAAAGCAAATAAATATTGTATACTGTACATAATAGAACCTTATGATGGCCCCATCCTACAATTTTATGGAGAAGTTGGAAAAAAAAATCTTACAGCATGTCAAACATGCCCAACTCCCTCATGCCAGCCCCTAAAACTGGAACACTTAAAATAGATTTTTAGGTTGTGATTAAACTACTGGCAACTGTAGCTTTATTTCTAAAATTAATTGACTCCAGCTAAAACAGTAAAACTACAGAAGGAATATCTAGAGTCTCTGGAGACTCTAGATATTCCTTCTGTAGTTTTACACTGATTACAGAGATTACTTTTTAAGTTTTGAAGCCAAAGACTTATAGTACCATCCAATCATAATAAAACCAAATTAATTGAAAGATGGGTTAGAACCTTTCTTTTGGCTAACTCCTTTATTAGGCAATATGGAACGAATAAACTGGAACTTTTTATTTCATTTTACCCATCATTATCGCCATTACAACACTTTATAGTTCAATTTTTGTAGATTCAGTCACTTCAGTCATGTTTTCTGATATGTATCTTGCATAATAAAATTTTGCAAAGGAGCTCAGTTTGTGTTTCTGAAATTTCTCATGACTGAACACTTTTAAGACGTGCCAAAAATGAAAATGCTGAAATTCTGATAAAGTGTAGATCCAAATGAGGCAACTCATGTGGATCTACATTGTTAGCCCTCTATTGTATGAACTTTTAATATACTATAGCTTTGAGGAAATATTTTTCGAAATTTTACAGAGACTACTTTTGTCTTCTTATTTGGTTTTTTGGCGCTTTAAGGATTAGATAAAATTTCATAACTTCACTGTGTACATAGAGTTAAAAATAAAGTTACTATTATTGGCTTCTGTTGAATCTGAGACAAACCCCTTGTCAAATGTACTTCCAGGGCCCAGCGGCAAAGAAGAATGTTATCTTGACAGGGGAGGTAATGAAGGAAATGCAGAAGCAAGCCAAACAGATCAGAGAAGAACGCAGAGCTCAGGTGAGTAACTTTATTCATAGCACATCTTTTAGAAAGGAAAGAAAAGCTTGTGCCATATCCTAATGTATCATAGTAAGAGTATATTTTGATGACATTTTAGTGCTTAGGTCTTCATCAGCAACAGGTTAGCAGTGTAAATTATTGCACTTAACTCAGAAACTGTCCCATTTAAAGTCAGAAACCCATTTGGAAAATCATATTTCTGACATTATCCAGTAAAAGATATTAGATATAGGTGAGTCAGAGTTATTCTGAGGGGTTTGGCGTTATAACTTGGAGTATTTCGTGATGCTCACTTCACTTTTCTCATTCTGAAACAATCTGAGGACGATAAATGAAAATAGTTAAATTTGCAAATAGCATAGATCCGGATGAGGTGGCTCATAAGGAGCTGCCTCATCTGGATCTACACGTTTTGCTTTCTTAGTACAATTACTAAGTTAGTAGTCTTTGAATGCTCAATTATGATATATAGCTTTTGCAAAACAGTTTTTAAAATTTTGCAGATGTATATGTTGTCATCAGATCTGCTTTTTGCACTTTTTTAAAAGAAACAGTAAAACTTACAATTAACCCTTAAAGCGCCAAAAATTAAAATTGTTGAATTGGCAAACAGTGTAGATCCAGATGAGGTGGCTCTTAATGAGCCACCTCATCTGAATCTACACTGTTTGCCCTCTAGTGTTCCAATTCTCAATATGATATCGCTTGGACGAGACATTTTTTGAAATTCTGCAGACATAAATTTTTTTGTCTGCTTTTTGGCACATTGAGGGTTAAGATTGTGAAGGCAATACTTTCATTCTGAGATTTTCGTAAACTTGTTTTATTACGACAGAACCAAATGATGGTAAGATGTGTTAGCTAATGAAGGTTGCGTGAATGAGCTGATATCATGGGCAAACTTGCTAATTCTAGCGAAGCTGGTTGCTTCTTTTATGGTTGCTATATTATAGTTTTGAGCATTTTGACAGTAATCACACTGGGTAGGTGGAAATCGAAAACGCCCTTAACAGTCAATTAACTCTGATCAAAAACCTTTAGAAACAGCATTTTTGATTGCAAATTGCCAATTTGCAATCAAAAATGCTGTTTCTAACGGTTTTTATCTGCGTTCGTTGATTGCATGAGCATTTTTGATTGCTGCCTACCTGGTGTGGTAATGGACTTGACAAGGGAACAAATACTGCAGGGGAGACATCCCTTTTCCATTTTTACTAAGGGAAGCAACCGTTCTGACTTCCTGGTTGCTCCCCTGGATGACAAATCCCTTCCAAGCTGGATCTGCTCATAAAGAGTTTGTTCTTTGAAGAACAAATTCTTTCATTTAAGAGTTGATCCCTATTGAGAATGGCAGAGTTGCCCATTGACTGTATTGTTTACTGAGGCAGTTTTGCCCAAATGTTGGGGTAAGAAATAGGTCACCAGCTTTTCTACTGCATCCATCAAATGCCATCAGCCAGTATTGATCACTTAAATGGCAGTCTTAAACTATGTAGACAATTTATTCACATAAAATGGTTCAGTTACAAATACTATCTCCCTGCAAAATGTTAAGTCAGTGCAAGCTTAAGCAAATGCTTCTTATTAACTGGGGGTCCATTTAAGATAACCTTGAGTTTAGTTCATTTAAAGTGTATGGCTTACCTTGGGGTTAACTTTAAACTAGATTTGAGCAATTGGCCCTAAATGTTTAATTCAGTGCAAAATCATTAGTAGGTTGTATTTAGACCAAAAAAGTAGCATTGACTTAGGCTTTTTCAGTCAACTCTGATAACCTCAAACACTCATATCTCAAAGTACCTCCTACATCAAAGAATATTGTTTCTAGACACTTTTTTTTACATTTTAGCTCCTTTTATCTAAAATTACTGGTATCTCAAAGTAAATTTTCTGGGACCAGAAAATTTACTATAAGATATCAGTAATTTAATTTGGGATAAGCTTCGACTTTGAGGTATCGAGAGTTGACCATACTATGATACAACACTGACTTTATTTTCGCAAAGAATTTTACTTGAAACACCAAAAAAGGCCATTTATGTCATCTGTACTGGTTGATATGGCTGTGAAGGCTGAAGGCAGGTTTCCTCCGAACAGCTCATTGAAAATGCTTCTAGGTTTGAGACATGTTTTGAAAGACGTTTTGCAGTGTGACATTAATGCATTTTTCGGGTAGAGAGAAAATTGATTGCTGTAATGTTTGTTCAGTAAAATAGATAAATTCTGAGTGCTTACTTTAATAATATTTGATTTTGTTTTTATGTTTTGTGATTATGGATTTAATATTGTTTATAATCCGCTCCAGTATGGTTTTATAACATGCTTAAGTGCTTTAGATGAAAGTTAATGTGGTGTGTAATAAACTAATACAGGTTTAATGTTGATCAATAAGCTTTCATTTATTACTAGTACTTGCTTTATATTTTTTCTTTTGCACAAATCCCTGTGAATATTACAAAAGACTGGGAATGTGATATTTAGAGTCAAAAGAATTATCTTAATTTGCATTTTGATAAAAAAAATGCAGCTATATAAGCATAAAAAACAAGCTGCATAATAATAAATGTGTGAATGGAACATCGTCACGAGTCACCCCCACCCCACAATTCATCTGCAAGGTCAGATCTATGGGCTGTAAGACATGATCTCCGAAATAAGTAGCGTATAAAGAGTTAAGTATCCAGCTGCATAGTGTGCTAATGGGCCATAAACAATTAATGATAAGATAACCTAAGATTACAAGATTTTTTATAAGAATTCTGTAAAACATGGTTTGGGGTAGCAAACAATATGGCTCCAGTAGAGTGTGATCAGATAAGATGGGACTTTGTCTTCTCATCACCTACTTTGGAGAATAATTCTGAGACAGTTTTTCTTATTTCTGAACAAAAACGTATGTTGTTACCCCTCATTAGAACCATCTCAGTGAGATGGATCTAATGAGAGGTCACACCATACATCTTCTTATGGAGAATTATGGAAAATTATACTTAAGGTATCACTGTTGCCCCTTATCTGGAGTTCTGTCAGGGTCTGCTCTGTCTGTGTAACCAAATAGTTTATGTAACTTATGATATGACAAATGGATTTGTCAAATTCAAAAATGAAATAGCTACTGTATTTTTTTTTCTAATGAATGCCCTGCGGGCATTGCAGTTTGCAACTCCTGAAACTGGCATTCTTTGAATAACAAGGTAACATGTAATACATATTGGTAGTCTAAAACCAGTCAGCTCAGCCAGAAAAAGTGAGAAGGGGGCTTTTATTACAGAGGGGGACATTTATTAGAAATATACAGTATTCAGAAATTAGTAGGGTAATTGTTAAAGTGTCCCATTTCAAAAAATTAGTACATTGAAGCAATGAATAATCAATTCTTCGTTTGAATGTATTATCTCTGATTTAACACACTGTGGGTAGTTTATTCATTCAAATTTATTCATTTCAAATTGAGATAAAGTATGCTCATTGTTATGTTTTGAATAAGATAGAAAGATGGCCAAACGGCACTCTAAGTATGCCATAATGACTACCAAATTGCTGGTCTGAAAATAATACTGTCTTTTATCATACTTAACCCCTTAACCCTTTTTAAACTGGATACCCGCCGGGCCAAATAGTACAGTCAGTAGAGCGTCTGACTCAAGAGCCAGAGGTCCTGGTTTGATACCCAGTCCGGCCACATACTTTTGTTTCTCCTTCCACTGATTCAAGAAGGGCAGTTGTCAGTTACTGGCGAAAGTATGTGCACATAGTAATGGTTAACTGCTTAGGAGGTCTAAGCCTGCCCATGAATATTGTGGTTAGATTAACTGAATGTCCCAACATGACCATAGCTTTTTACCATGGACATAAAGCAATAATGCAACCAATATTGTTTGCAAGAATTTTTCCTTTTAAATGGTTATTTTTACAGTGCAATAAATAATGTGGGCATTGAATAAAAAACACCCCTGAACACTGCCAGTGAAAACTGGCTGAATAGTGGAATAAAAAATGGAAAGACAAATAATTTAAGGGATGTCAGATAAGACAGCGGGGTACGAAAAATACACTTGTCCGCTTTATTAACGAGTGCCTCATGCTGCAGGGAGAGTGAAAATTTTGAATTTTGCCAATCTAAAATATCAAATATACACCATAACATTTGACACATCAGATGATACAGGACGAGTAAGGCTTTTATGAATTTTCGAGCCTTGGACAGGATTTTGATGACAATTTTGTGGCAACTTTTTTTCATAATGAGGGGCTACAATCATAATTGTGGAGGTGGTCTCTACAAGCTTAAAGCTTAATTCTGACCAAGTCTCGATTATTTATTCTGTATATTTGTATGTGAGAATTCCTTGAAATAAGTATCGTTTAAACCAATCATAATTTTTCTGCATAGTTAGTAGCACTTGTCTCAGAATAATTATTACCAAAAACAATGTTACCCCCATGTGCCTGGTAAGGTTAAAATCCAGTTCAGTCAGTATAACCAGAATGAGCCTGGACACGACAAAACCAACAATGTGGTTGTGCGCCCAGGGCAGACTCAGATCAGCCTGTGCATCTGCTCGGTTTGATAAGACTCTTGGCTAAGAGCTCAAATGGTAGCTAAGGGTCTAAGCTACCTCCATGTGGACAGCATGACTCTGATCAGACTGGGCAGATGCCCAGGCTGATCTGAGTCTGCGCTGGGCGCACAACCACATTGTTGGTTTTGTCGTGTCGTGGCTCAAATGTAATCGTCATAGAATTTTTTTGCAGTTTAATGCAATTGCTTGCGTAACTATTTGCATTGTGTAACTAAACAATATGGCTTAACTTGTTTGACTTAAATAATATAACATTTCTTAAATTCTCAATACACTATTTTAAACTGTGACTGAACTTTTAATAGTTCTCTGATAAATCGATAGGGGAATGTTTTTTATTCGTAATATTTTCCCCATGCACATAAAAGGTGTGTTTTGGCTGCAAATATTAATAACCTAGTGATAATCTCAAGAAGCTATTATAATAGTTTTGTGTAAATCTATCGATAAACAATAATACAATACTTACCATAAGTATTGAGACTGAATATCAGTGCAAACAGTGTAGACCAAAATCAGACTGCTCTTTGAGCAGTCTGATTTGGGTCTACACTGTTTGCCAAAGTTTTAACCAAACATGTATGTATCCCTTATTTGACAAAATAAACTTGGCCAAATTTTAAATGGGAAGAGTCCTTGGGTGTTTGAATATTTACTGTGATTCTGGTAGATTTTATTATGAATAGACTGAATAGATTAAGATTTGCTGGATATATGAGCCTAGTTGCATTGTATTTTTTATTCGACCAGCAATCATGTACTGCCAACTTACATAAATTTTTGTGATAAGAAAAGATGTCACAGGGTTAGGAAAAACATACAGATCTCATATAGTAACTTCCATTGAATTCTCTGAAAATCAGGAGTCCCCATCCAATAAATAGGGGTCAAGACTTGCTGAAAAGCTTGAATGTTGATGTTTGTACCACAATTTTGATACCCTAAATACTGTATTAATCCTATTAAATGCCCAAGAATATTGCATTTTACAAAAGGGGGTGTTATTTAGCGCTTTAAGTGAAGTAAATCAGTCACTGCCAAAATACCTCTAATAAACAGTTTGAAGGTGAGTTTGAAGGTGAATGAGCATACCTTCAAAGGAAGCAATACTGTTTTTAGCCGCCCTTCTCAATAGGGGTCAACTTTTAAAAGAAAGAATTTGCTCCTCTAGGAGCAAATTCTTTCCTTTAAGAGTAGACCTCATTTTGAAGAGCTACGTATCTCATCCAGAGAAGCATACAAGTTAATATAACATTATTTGCGGAAAAGAGGAAGGGGATGTTTATTAAGGCAGATGCTTTTATTAGAACTAATATGGTAGTAACATATCTAAAAAAAATTTAATTACAATGATCTACTTGAAAAAAGGCAGACATAAAAGCAAAGGATTTTGAAACTTGCTCTGTCAGGCTGTTATCCTTCCCCGTAGCCTTTGGAATATTTTTTTTCAAAGCATCATCAAGGTACCATTTATCAAGCTGCTTTAAAAGACATATGACCCCAAATCAACCTTAAAATCAATCCTGAAATCATATTGCTGACTTGAAGTTCTTCCATAAGTTTATGAAGCTTCAGTTCTATAATACAATTGTATTCAGAATTAGCCCATTGGCAATGCTGTCTGCCGATGATGCCTTTGGTGCCTAAAATAACTGTTCAGATGAACTTTTTGAAGAAACTCCTACAACCCTTGCTCAGACCAGTTTTAAACTGTGTGTAGTTAATGCATATCAGAAGCCATTGTTGAACTTATATTGTAACAAGTAACTGCGGAGTTGCTGTAGAATTGGACATCACAGTGATCACACAACCTGCCAACAGGGGTAGAAATTGTACTGATTGCTGCTACTTAGTGTGAAAAAGCTGCAATTAATAGCCTACCAAGGCCACCTTTAGTAGCTGAAGGCTGAATTCTGAATGCACTGATTGTCAAAAATGGACAAAAACTTGTTTTGAAAAAGATGCCACTGTCATATACAACAGTGAGAAAAGAAAGACAGTTGTCACAATGTATGTTAAAACAATCTGAAGGACTGAATAATGGTGTGAGGGTTATACACTAAAAGAAATTTTAGCTCACACTTTAAAACGCCACATAGTAAGTGGTGACATTGACATTATTGGCAGAGTAAACAGTATTGAGTACATTTGGAATTAGCAAATAGTTCATATATTTGTATGGCCGCATGTCTAGAGAAAACTTATCCAGTATAAAGAGGAAATTTATTTTTTCACTATTCCCCACAACTAGGGAAAATGACCTACAGCGTGTACAGTCAATGAAGGAACAGTTCAGCGAGCACATCTGCTCAGTCTTGCCTGTACCATATGCAGTATTTATCCTATTAAATGTCCTGGGGGCATTGCATTTTGCGAGATGGGGCGTTATTTAGAGCCTGAAGTGTAGTAAATCAACTACTGCAAAGATACCATACCTCAAATAAGTAGTATAAAGGTGAATGGGTTTACTTTCAGAGGTATAAGCAACTCAACTATTTTTTTGCCTCCCTTCACAGTAAGGGTCAACTCTAAAAGGAAAGAATTTGCTCCTCTATTTGGTAGGGAGACTCCCTATGACAGCTGAAATCTCACTATCAATATAATTGTTCTTTTAACACTTTAAACATCAGTCACGAAAATAGCTGAATTTTTAAACAGCATAGATTCTGATGAGATGGCTCATTTTGAGCCACCTCATCAGGATCTATGCTGTTGTCCTGTAGCCTTTAAATTCTCAATATGACGTACCTTGGGTGAAATTAAAGAAAATCTGCGGACATAGATTTTGTCATCTTCTTTTTGGTGTTTAAAGTGTGGTTAACAGAACTCCAGAAATGGCTCCATGGAATGTATCCATAAGAGGCACCAGATGAGTCCAGCACTTGATGCAGTCCTTGCAGACAGCGTAACTTTAAATTGTATAGATACACACCATTTTTAAAGCTGGAAACAACTTTTGTGACTTCCTGTCTGCTACCATGGCTGATGTAGCCCTGTCAAAACTTAATTGATCTACTTTTAAGAAAAAAAAAATGCAAATTCTTTCCTTTAAGAGTTGACCCCCATTGAAAAGGGAGGCAAAACTAAAAATGACAGAGTTGCTTCCCCTGAAAATATACCCATTCACCTAACAATGAAAATGTAAAGAGTCCATTTTGGACATGAATGAGGTGTCTGAATACAGGTTCTTGAGATATGGTAATGGCTTTTGTTTTTCCATGTGAAAGGTTTCAAGATATTGTACACTACACAGTCAACTCTTGATAACTCAAAGTCTAAGTTGAGATACCAGTAGTTGAGATAACAGGTATTGAAATGAATAGAAAAATAGGAACTGTGTTCAAACTAATCTCTTTGATATAGGAGGGTTCTTTGAGATATCAGAGTTTGAGATAACAAGAGTTAGCCAGCTGTAGATGCCTAATATAAAGCGTTTGACATTATTTTTCTTTTAGGTTGATGCTAGACATCAGCATATGTTCAGGCAGCTGGCAGATGCTCTTGGGTTAGAGATAAACAACATTGAAGATCATGTACTTGGGGATGAAAAGGTGAGGCAAATGTTCTGTTAGATGTGGTATCAGAAAAACTGATATCTCAGTATTTTGGAGGGAACTCCCTCCATCAGATGAAATCTCACTATTGATATTTCAAGTAATTAATACATTTTCAAATTTGAAGAAAAAACTCCCTCTCAAATATTCAGAATTTCCTTCTATATGTAAGGTTTGTCTGTATTGGAGAAAGGAAGTCTCCCAAATTACCATCCAAAATGTATCACTTTATGACTTTTCAACATCCCAAAATTGCCTAAATATGGAGAAAATTTTCATCTTTCACATAGAAGAATTGTTAACAGTTTGACTGGTCCTCAAACATATCAATAGAAATAATATTACTACCAAAGTCTTCCTTCATCGACTTGTGGGCAAATTTATTTGCGGACCCGTTTCACATTTGATACTAGAAACTAACATATCAAATGCTTTTGGCATGCAACACAATGGTAGTTTTTCAGTTTATATGGCATTTAATAGAGAACATTTATATTGTTTCAGTTTGAGATGTTCGAGAACTTTTTTGTTGCTGATGGTGCTAGGAAAATGATGTTCTTCTACCAAGACATGGTGGTAAGTAGGTCTCTGCCTTAAGGGTAAATGGATACACTTTCAGGGGAGGCACCTCTGCCATTTTCATGTTTGCCTCTCTTCACAATAGGGATCAAACTCTTACCTTTAACCCATTGCATTCTGGGTATTTTTTGTCGTCTGCTGGAATTGTCATCTGCATCAAAAATCAAGAATATTTTGACAATATTGGGCTAACTAACTCTTGTAGAAATGATATCTAGGCAGCAAACAGTGTGGATCTCAGATCAGGCCCCACGTTTGTGGGGCCTGATCTGGATCCAAACTGTTTGCCCAGATACCCCTAAAGGGGTATCCCGAATGGAATGGGTTAAGAAGGGCTGTGTTGTCCAGGGAAACAAACAGGAAGGCGCCCTTTGCAAAAAATTGCAGAAAAAAATGGAGTTGTACCCATTTGCCTGAGTTATTAAAAATGTTGGAAAAAGTTTTCAGTTCCTGTGGATATATAAAGGAGGTTAAACAGTAAAAACATAAATGTGTTCCTTCAAGAGCAATGATATTATTTATAAGAAAGCAGGTGGATCAGACTGCATAGTTTTGGCTAATAAAGCCTCATCAGTGACCCTCTAATTATTTATTCTGATTTCTCAGAATATTCCAACTGATCTCAAAGGACCAAAAGTAAAATATAAAATGTACAGGGAGATGTTTTAGGGCCCCCACACGGCACAATACCAGCTGCAGCGACTGCAAATGAAAACATATATGGGTTCCTTCAAGAGCAATGAAATCATTCGTAAGAAAGAAGGTGGATCAGACTGCATTGTTTCAGCTAATAAAGCCTCATAAGTGACCCTCTAATGGCCTGGTAATGAAAGCCAGAAAGCCAGGGGAAAGTATACTGTAATTTTGTAAATTGCAAATGGGCAGTGGCCATTTGCACGCTGGTCTGGCATTCAACACAGCCAACGAAGGCAACGTACTATAAAACTCGATTGTTTTCGCATACTTCTTACATTAATTTTAAACTATCATTCTTACGGACCCGGCAGTTTGTTAGACCTCTTAGTCAGACCAGATTTTCGAAGAAATTCCGTCTAGTATAAATGCAGTGCTTGAATAAGTTTTTATCCCCCGACCTAAAGGTTCGGGGGATATAGCTTATCCCCCGACCTAAAGGTTCGGGGGATATAGCGATGAGCCTGGCGTCCGTCCGTCCGTCCGCCCGTCCGTCTGTCCGTCCGTCCGTCCGTAAACACTTTCTTGTCCGCTCTATATCTTGAATACCCTTTGGAATATTTTCATGATACTTCACAGTTATGTAGAACAGGTCATGACGATGTGTCGCGTACAAGAATGGTAACTCTTGCTATTGTACTTTTTGAATTATCTCCCCTTTGGTGATTTTTTGGCAGATTCGTGTCCGCTCTGTAACTTGAATACCCTTTGGAATATTTTCATGATACTTCACAGAAATGTAGAACAGGTCATGACGATGTGTCGCGAACAAGAATGACAACTCTTGCTTTCTTACTTTTTGAGTTATTTCCCCTTGATAGTTTTAGGTGTGATTTTTTGGCAGATTCGTGTCGGCTCTATATCTAGAATACCCTTTGGAATATTCTCATGATACTTCACAGATATGTAGAACAGGTCATGACGGTGTGTCGCGAAAAAGAATGACAACTCTTGCTTTCTTACTTTTTGAGTTATTTCCCCTTGATCATTTTAGGTCTGATTTCGTGTCCGCTCTATAACTTAAATACCTTTTGGAATATTTTCATGATACTTCACAGATATGTAGAACAGGTCATGACGATGTGTCCAGAACAAGAATGACAACTCCTGCTTTCTTACTTTTTGAGTTATTTCCCCTTGATTGTTTTAGGTCTGATTTCGTGTCCGCTCTATAACTTGAATACCTTATGGAATAATTTCATGATATTTCACAGATATGTAGAACAGGTCATGATGATGTGTCGCGAATAAGAATGACAACTCTTGCTTTCTTACTTTTTGAGTTATTTCCCTTTGATGATTATAGGTGTCCGCTCCATAGCTTGAATACCTTTTGAAATATTTTCATGATACTTCACAGATATGCAGAACAGGTCATGACAATTTGTCTCATACATGAATGATAACTCTTGCTTTTAGACTCAGTGAATTATTTCCCTTTGGTAGTTTGAGCTGCTGTTTGAGTCTCTGCTCCATAACTGTATAACCCTGGCCAGCTCCAGAATTTGAATAACCGTGTACCTTTTAGAATATTGATGATCATGCTGTGATATCTTATAAGTGTTCCTAACTCTCTCTTACCCCTCCACATTCCAGTGACACCTCCCGCAACCCCCCCCCCCCCCCCCCCCCCCCAAAAAAAAAAAAAAAAAAAAATTTTTTCCAGATTTGGATTCTTTGTCCAAATTCACTTACTAGAGAGCTCAAAGTTAGATTTGTAGGGCTTGTACTTTAGAAGTTATTCACACATTTAGAAAGTTGAATGTATCGTATGCTATACATTTGTGTATATGGTGGCTGTTTGATATTACCTCTTTTTAGCAGTCAAGCATACTGTTTTAGTCTGAGTGTTAGATAATCATGCATCTGTTAACAGTTAATGTCAATCAGAAGCATAAAAGAACGACAATATATTACTAATATGTGTTAAAAAGTGCACCCTTTTTACCAAGGCCCATGGGGGTCTTCGGTCGGGGGATTTGCCATCTCCTCTGATGGCTATTTTTTCACCAATTCGTTGTCTGGTCGTTGTAGCCCAAAAATTGTTTCCAAGTATTTCTTGAAGATGCATATCAATACAGGTAAACTTTTGAGTCCTGTTTCAAGAGTAGGGGGTCGGATGGTCCGTGAGACTATACTTCTGAAACAAACTTATACTGATGAGCAGAAAAAGCAGGTTCTGTAACGTTGGCTTCGTTGGCTGTGTTGAATGCCAGACCAGTGTGATTTGGGATGAAATTTTAGAAATGAGACTGTAGTGAGTTTTTGGCAAGTTTCATAAATTTCATATCAAATGAAGATGGACTTAAAATTGTGATTATCATACAGCCATGGATTGGGGATACTTTGGGTATACAAAGTTCTTACATTTAATAAAGTTGTCATGGATGGCCATGTAATGTAGCCTCACACACCAAAACTAGGTTTACGTAATGTGTGATTATAACAGAATTTATGTATTTTGATGCACCTCCTATAGAAGGTGAAATGTAGAGGTCTGGTTTTCTTCCCATCCTGCCATGCATCAAACCTAATCGAAGTGCTAGACAGGTGCTATGATTTCTTATTTATAAGAAAATGGTGGCTTATCTGGATCTCTGTTGTTTTTAAAAAGCTTGTACTGTCATTTTGCAGAGGGATGGAAGCACAGCAGCACCTACAAAGAAACTGTTCATCACAACAGGAGATAATGAGGTAAATCATAGCTACTGTACTGGATCTCATTTGTCCAAAATGAAAGTTGCTAGCCATGTGACCCTAAAACTTTTATCACTTAATTTGGCAAATACTCGTATTTTTGCGAAAAATTGCACTGCAAAAGGTATTCATAATTTAAAAAAAAAAAATTAATAATAAATAAAAAAAAAAATAATGAAGTGAGTATATTGATATTTACAGCACTATACAATTATGATATTTTTTGCTGAAAAAAAATGTGAGGACTGCAAAAGCTACTCTATGTTATTTTTGAGGGGATGGGGGAGGGAGTGTCACGGAACTACCGTGAATTTATGGTATAATTTTATAATCTTGTTGAATGTTGTTTTGTTATAACTTGTGATGTATTATAATATGTTATCCGCTTTTTCATGCAAACAATTTTAATTACATTTGGTTAATATTAATTACTTAAGGTTCAGTAAATATAATGACGTTACGTTATATGACGTTGACGTCGTTGCTACAGTGACAAAAGTCAGACATTACAGAGTAGATGAGCAAAGAAGAACCAGAGAATTAAATTGGACAGAAGACTTCAATAGGATGGAAATGGAAAGGTGCAGACAATGAGAAGGACAGAATAAGGATAGAAGGAAATAATTGTGTTGGAAAGGAATAGATAGAACAAAGAGAAAGAAACAATAAACAGTGATTATTGTCAGTTCAGACTGTGATCAAAGTAAGAGGAAACAAATTCCATTAATTAACTATTAATACAGTATCTTTATGTATATATTATTAATTAAATGACTTTCTAATGTGGCATTGTATTAATTCCTTGATAGTTCGCCACATTATTGGTGCCGGAACCCGGGAACATTAAAAGCTATTTAACTGACTGTAGAAACCAATGGAAATATGTCACTCAGTCATCTAAAGTCAAACCGTACACGGTACAGAAACATTCTAGACAGGGAGCTGACAACTGGGAACAGCCTCCTTCAAGAAGACAAAGAAAGAGTAGACCAAAAGGACTATGCATTAAGAATAGATACATGTATACAACGACTTACAAACTTTTGCGACAAATTAGAAGTCACAAATGAAAAGATTTCCTTAGCTGTCGCAGGCTCAGAAGGTGAAGACGCCATGGAAGAACTGATGAATGAAGATGGCTCATTTATGACTTCAGTCACATATTGTAGAGATCAGCTAGTAAAACTTGGGAAATCACTATTGGATGAGAAATCACTATCAGCAAACTCCTCCACAGTTACCATAACTGAAGAGAGATACAGCCGTATGGAACAAATGCAATTGCAAATGCAGCTGTTGTTGATAGATCATCAAGCTATATTGTTGCGACAAACCCAGGCTCAAACAAGTGCAAGTGGAAAAGTGAAACTTCCACAACTAGACATACCAACATTTAATGGAGACAAAATAAAGTGGACCGAGTTCTGGGATACATTTGAAACAACTATCGATAAAAATGACAGTTTATCCTATATAGACAAACTCAAGTATCTCAACAGTAAACTCACAGGTGAGGCAAGACAAGCAGTGTTAGGTATTCCCTTATCAAATGAGAATTACAAGGTAGCTATAGATATACTGAAAGAAAGATTTGGAGATCAGTAAACAGTAATCAATTCACACTATACACAAATGATTAATCTCACCCCTGCCAGCAATAGTACAAAGAGTTTAAGATCACTTTATGATCACATAGAGAGAAATTTAAGAAGTCTTGAAGCCCTCAAACAAGATGTTAATCAAAATGTTTTTATATCTATTGTAACGTCAAAAATCCCTAGAGATATATTAATACAACTGGAAACACAGAAGGGTTCAAAAGAACAGTGGTCAGTAAACAAATTACGAGAACTATTAAATGAGATAATTTCAGCTCGAGAAAGAGCAGAGCAACAGCTGACAGCTGAAAATAAATATACACCTACAAAACCCTCGAGATTAACAACAGAGGCACTAGTCACGGGATCTAAAACACAAAGATCACCTAATTCTCGACAACCTCTACCGCCATGTAGATATTGCAGAGGAGCACACTGGAGTGATGAATGTCTAATATACCCCACCCTTGAGGCAAGGAAGCGACGGATTCTTGGAAGCTGCTGTATATGCCTCAAACAAAACCATAAACCGAATGAATGCCCCATTACCAGGACATGTTTTTACTGCGGACAAGCACATGCTCACCACAGAAGTTTATGTCCACAAAGGTTTGGATCAATAAAACAAGAATCTGCTCAGCTAGCAGATGAGACAGCTGTACAAGAGATTGGTGATACCATGGGAATTGGAGATGCCACGGAAAACGCTATGATTTCCTCCGGCGAAATGGTACTTATGCAAACAGCAAAATGTAATATCAGGAATCCGAAAAGTGGGATTCAGCAGAATGCTCGTATGTTACTTGATTCCGGCAGTCAGAGGACTTACATCACCGAAACACTAGCTAAAAAACTGAAACTGAAATTAGGAGAATTAAATGAGATCTCCTTAGTTACTTTCGGATCTGAAAAGCCACAGACATTGAAAACGCCATCTACTATTATAGAGATAGAGTTGAAAGATGGAAATGTACTGAAAACAACTGCCAATGTGATACCAAGCATAACCGGAACCATCCAAAGGCGTCCATTCAATACCAGCTGCCTTAAGAATTGGGAATATCTCTGGAAAGATTCAGCGCTCGCAGACACATTGCCAACAGAACAAGAAAGCTCAACCATAGATTTACTTATAGGTAATGACTATTACCTTGACCTCATATTGCCTCAAAAAGTAGAAATTCAACAAGGTCTATATATGCTTGGCTCTAAACTGGGCTGGATAGTGGCTGGGAGAACATCAGATTCAGTGGAGAAGGCAGAAGAACAGAGCATGCTGGTAATTACATATGGAACAGACGTTGACAGGGAAACAAATATGCTCACATGTGCAGATAGGTCTTTGCCTACCAAACCAAATTTAGAAGACTTCTGGCGGCTAGAATCAATTGGCATAAATGATGCCCCAGTGGAATCTAACAATGACAAAGTTTTACAAAGGTTCAATGAAACTTTACAGTATAAAGATGGCAGGTACACTGTAGCGTGGCCTTGGAAGGACGATATACCAGACCTGCCAGATAATCGGGCCTTGGCCCATGGGAGACTGAGATCACTGATACACAAAATGAGAGACAATCCTGGCCTTGTGAAACAATATGCTGATATTATAGAGGACCAGCTGAAGAAGGGAATTATTGAAAAAGTGACACCTAACTCCAACCAGTCTAGAAAGCACTATATACCACACCATGCTGTGATAAACCCAACAAAGAGCACTACAAAGGTAAGAATAGTATATGATGCGTCGGCAAAAACAAAGAAAGAGAACAAGAGTCTGAATGAGTGTCTGTACAAAGGACCTGTCATGCTGCAAGATCTGACTGGAATTTTATTTCGCTTTCGTTTAAACAGAATTGCAATTGTCGCTGATATCGAAAAGGCTTTTTTGCAAATCAGTCTCTCAGAAAGCTCAAAGGATGTCACTAGATTTCTCTGGCTCAGAAACAAGAATATTCTAGGTCTTGAAAACAATATACAAGAGTATCGTTTCTGCAGAGTTCCCTTTGGAATAATCTCAAGCCCATTCTTGCTAGCAGCCACTATAGATTACCATCTGAAAACATTTGATAGTTCAACAGCAGCAAAAATAAGAGAAAACATTTATGTGGACAATGTAATAACAGGCTGTGAAACAGTAGACAAAGCTATCTCATTCTACAAGGAAGCGAAACAGTTATTTCAAGGGGCAGGAATGAATTTACGGGATTGGACATCAAACAACAGACAAGTATGTAATCAAATAAAGGAGACTGACAAGTCATGTACAGAGAGAATGAAAATTTTAGGCTTATCATGGATAGTAGCAAGCGACCAAATGTCTGTGAATGTTCACATTACCAATGACACACATTCAAATATTACTAAAAGGACAGTACTAAAGCAAATAGCATCAGCATTTGATCCCCTTGGATTGGTTAGCCCTGTCATTCTGCGAGGTAAGCTTTTTCTACAGACATTATGGGATCAAAGGATTTCATGGGATGGGTGCTTATCTCCGAAAAACATCACACAGTGGTATGACATATACAAGGATCTTCAGGGACTACCAAATTCCACCTTTCCCAGATATATTGGATTTTCACAAGAAAGCAAATGCACCTATCAATTGCTAGTCTTCTGTGACGCATCTAAATATGCTTATGCAGCATCAGTATATCTGCGACAAGAGTGTGAAACAGCGTGTAGGGTGGATTTACTGTTTTCAAAAACACGACTTGCACCAAACAAAAACACAACTATTCCAAGATTAGAGCTCCTGGCAGCAGTCATCGGGTCCAGATGTCTAAAGTTTGTTCAGAAAGAATTACATTTAGACACATCTCAAAAGCATATGAGGTTGGATTCCCAGTGTGTGTTATGTTGGCTAGATAGTGAGAAATCTCTAAGCACATATTTGTAGCGAATAGAGTTGTAGAAATCAAAGAACAACAAGATATTAACTTTCACTATATCTCAACAAAGGAAAATCCGACTGATATTGCAAGCAGGGGTGCAACAGCCACTGAGCTGCAGAATAATACGTTGTGGTGGAATGGACCTGCCTGGCTCATAAAGCCAAAAAATGAATGGCCTAGTTGGAAATATGACAAAGAGAATAAAAGCCTGAAGACAGAAACAGAGTCTGAATACCGAAAAACCAAGATTATGTATGAAGCAAAACTTGTTGCTGGGGAGGACTGTACCAGAAATAATGAAATGACAGAAATCTCGAGAGCCCCATTTGGCCTTGACATTTCTAGATTTTCTTCTTTCATAAAACTTCTGAGAGTGACTGCCTTAGCAGCAAGGTTTATAGGAAAACTAAAGAAACAGAGAAATTTAAATGGTTTGATAGACACTTCAGAAATTCTCAAAGCTGAACAGAGATGGTTAAATTACATTCAAAGCCAGCACTTCTCTGACATCATTAGCTCAGTTAAGAGAAATAAATCAAATAAGAACAAGAATCAACTAGGACTTTATCTAGATGAAGATGGTCTGCTCAGATGTGGTGGAAGATTAGGAAATGCTGATAAATGTGAAGGAGCTAGACATCCACTGCTGTTACCAAGGCATAGCAAATTTACAGACTTGATAATAGAGAAATACCATAAAACTGCACTTCATGCAGGTGTTGCCCAAATGTTAGGATTAGTTCGGCAAAAATACTGGATACCACACGGACGATCTGAAGTGATGAGAACTCTGAGACAATGTGGCGTTTGCCGTCGCTATGAAGGTGGGCCATACAATATGCCACTGATGCCACCTTTACCAAACAAACGTGTTTCCAAGGCAAGTCCTTTTACCTACACTGGAATAGACTATTTTGGACCTTTATACATAAAAATCAATTCTGAGAACAAGAAAGTTTGGGTCTGTCTATTTACTTGCTTAGTCACAAGAGCAATACATCTGGAGCTAATACAAAATATGTCAGCTGAACATTTCATGATGGGATTCAGACGATTCATTTCAAGACATGGAAAGCCTACTGAAATCATATCTGATAATGCATCCCAGTTTAAACTTGCCTCGGAAACACTTGATAAACTATGGGGGCAAATTCTAACACACGAAGATGTCATGATGTATATTGCAAATGAAGGTATAAAATGGAAATTCATCATTGAATTGGCACCATGGATGGGTGGATTTTATGAAAGATTGGTTGGACTTGTAAAGAGATCTTTAAGGAAAGCGATAGGGACAGCCAGACTGACGAATGAACAATTGTCAACTGTAATAAAAGAAGCAGAAGCAGTTGTTAATTCCAGACCATTAATTTATGTTGGAGATGACATTCAGTCTCACATAACTCTGACGCCAGCCCATTTTTTGACGTTAAACCCAAATATAGGAATGCCTGATATGGAATATGAAGAAGACATAGATTTTAATCCAGATAGAAGTGCAGCAGAGAGACTATTACATACATGGAAGAAAGGTCAAAAGCTGTTAAATAAGTTCAGGCGCATATGGCAAAATGATTATTTGTTAAGCTTAAGGGAGAGAAAACAGACAAAATTGAAAGAAACACGCAAAAAATCACCATACTCAGCATCAACTGGGGATGTTGTGTTAATAAAAGATGACTTGCCCAGGGGAAACTGGAGACTGGGCAGAATCCAAGAACTGATACAAAGTGCCGATGGGGAAGTACGTTCTGCTAAGGTTGTGCTGCCTTCTAAAAAGGTGTTAGGACGCCCACTTAATTTACTTTACCCAATTGAATGTCCAAAAGATGAAGTCAGTACGAATACACACAATCAAAGGGATGAAACAAGAGACAATGAAGCACAAGTAGTTCGGCCAAATCGAGCAGCCGCAAACAGAGCTCGAGTACTAATAAAGAAACAATTGAGTGACATTTAAGCCTTACCTGGGAGTGTCACGGAACTACCGTGAATTTATGGTATAATTTTATAATCTTGTTGAATGTTGTTTTGTTATAACTTGTGATGTATTATAATATGTTATCCGCTTTTTCATGCAAACAATTTTAATTACATTTGGTTAATATTAATTACTTAAGGTTCAGTAAATATAATGACGTTACGTTATATGACGTTGACGTCGTTGCTACAGTGACAAAAGTCAGACATTACAGAGTAGATGAGCAAAGAAGAACCAGAGAATTAAATTGGACAGAAGACTTCAATAGGATGGAAATGGAAAGGTGCAGACAATGAGAAGGACAGAATAAGGATAGAAGGAAATAATTGTGTTGGAAAGGAATAGATAGAACAAAGAGAAAGAAACAATAAACAGTGATTATTGTCAGTTCAGACTGTGATCAAAGTAAGAGGAAACAAATTCCATTAATTAACTATTAATACAGTATCTTTATGTATATATTATTAATTAAATGACTTTCTAATGTGGCATTGTATTAATTCCTTGATAGTTCGCCACAGGGAGCGGGGCCAAAAAAAGTATAAAAAAAAAGACATGCTCTATTTAATGCTGTACTTGACAGATCATTAAATTGATTAATCAACAGTCTGTTTAGCTAACAATTCTTCGAACAACTGGGCCCTGGCTGCTTATTATATATAATTAAGTCCAGTATGTAAGATAATACATTAAATGGAAAGAGATGTTTTTCCATATGACTGCAACTACTACTAGAGTTCTAAATTAATAAATCATTTGTGTGGGGAAGTTATCAGATTTACTCCTGAAATTTTTAGCTCCCCTGTACAAAAGTACAGGAAGAGCTATTTCACTACTCCCGACATCGGCGGCGGCAGCATTAGCAAAATGTTAAAGTTTTATGTTTTACATTAAAGTTTTTTATGTGATTGACAAAGCCCTGTCAGGCAAGCTATCCTGTACCCGGACAGGTCTTGTTCTTTTCTCGATTTTTCGATAAAATATCTCTAGTGGCTAGCAGTATATAAGTTATAGTGTGTATGCCAACTTTAAGTAAAATTTGTTGTATCTCGTAGCCTAATTGTTTATACAGTGCAATTAATTTGATCACTGATTCGGTCTTTATTTCATACTTTAATTCATTTACCATGTTCTCATCACCATTAACTAATCCTCATCCAATTAGACACCTCATGAAGTAGCAGTAATTATTTGAGAGAGTAATGTTGTCATAAAATTGATTTTACTGGAGAGCAATAATTTTAGGTCATTCACTTTATTATGCTGTTAAGTTCCAGTTACTTCGGTTCATCAGAGATTGTTATATTTGCAATATTAAGGAGTATGGGTATACTTTTAGGAGAAGCAACTCTTCTATTTCTTGTTTGCCTCCCTTCTCAAAACTAGTTACTTCTTTAAAGGGGAATTTGCTCCTCTAGCCTTTAAGCGTTGATTTCCGTTTGCAAGGATTTTGTTGTTCAGGGCCCAGTTGTTCAAAACAAACAATGTTTAAGTCAAACTTGACGCTATAATTTCAAGTGTGTTTTATGCTAAACTACTGCCATTTTTTTGCTGTAAACATGAGAAGCGCTTTTGCAGTGCAAAAGCTTCTCTCATTTTTTTCTAGCAAAAAGATCAGCACTCTTGATTTTATGGGTACTAGAAGACTTAATGAATCATTAACTAACGACCTTGTTAAGCTAACGAAGCTTCCGATGTTAAGCTAACAAAGATGTTAAGCTAACTAAGCTTCGAACAACTGGACCCAGGAAAGCAAACAGTAAGTCACAAATGTTGTCTCCCTTTTACAATATGGAGGTAAAACATGGCAGTGTATCCATACACCTTGAGTGCTTTGCCCACTTAATTTTGTACTTGTCATTCAGAATTGTGTGTCTAAATTCTACAATACAACTTCTTATTAAATGATAACTACTGACTTTTCATTAGAACAGAAGCAATTTTAATAAGTGGTCAGTATGTTATTGTATGTCTTTTTGACGTACGTTTAGAAATTGTGTCACAATTGTCCTGAGAAAACATCCTGTCTAGACTTTTGGGTTTCAGAATTCGCACATGCAAGAAAGTATCATCTCTCATAGCATGATTCTAATACAGAATTAGAGAAATTAAACTACTAGGATTTAAGTGTGAATCAATTAAAGTAGTTACAGTGAAGTCTACTGATAGCTTTTATTGTTAATCAATACTGCTTTTCTTCGGTTATAAGATGGGGGTTTTCCTTCCAAAACAATCTAAAAGATCTAGATCCATCTTGTTAGATGGATCTAGATCTTTGATATTGTTTCGGAAGACAGTCTAAAAGATCTAGATCCAAAACAGTCTAGAAGATCTAGATCCATTATGTAAGATGGATCTTTGATATTGTTTTGGAAGAGAAAAATGCACTTTATAACTGAATATCAAAGACTGACATATCCGCGTAATTTTGGAAGGATAAACTCCTGTTTTATAACCGAAAAATTGTGGTGTATATATCTTGTGCAGTAATTACATAGTCAGACACCTTAACCAATGTCCTCTTAATTTCTGCAATGGACTCATGTATGTTCTAATTGGGACAGTTCCCTATGTCTTACAAGGCGCTGCTATATAAAAAAGAATAACTTGTCTGAATGGCAGACAGTGCCAAAGTCTGCACAGTAAACCAGATTCAAATGGTATGATGCTTGACAGTTGGTTGCACAACACTTAGATTGACCATTTCGTCTACTGGTCACTTTGTGGATGTGACATGGTTGGGGGTTACCCTGTTAAAAAAGATATATCAAAAAGTGTAATCCTTACAAAATTTGTCATTACTTTGAATGAAAAGACAAAAGTGGCCTCCATAGCTGAGAGAAGTTACATTATTCTGTAGAAAAAAGTCAGTGATGAAAGTATAATACTAGCGCACCACTTTACACAACTGACCACCTAAACTAGTACAAAATGTTGTGGGGCATTGCCAAAAATTTCATCCCATACCTGCACCAAAGGTTTTGCATACATTTCATGCAGAGGGAAAAAAAACAGTTTCGATAATATTGAAATTGGACTTTTCTCTTGCCTGGCCACTAATAGCTCCTGTCAAACTGTGTATTAAGTCTATTGAGACATTGATCTTTTCTTTGCCATGATCCACTTCTAAACTCTTAATAGCATTTGTAATATTGATTTTGTTTTTATGTCTCTTACCTGCACAATCCTTTTTTAATTGTTTGTCCTGACCATTGCCATATTAGAGATATTTTTAGGTAATTCCCATAAATTTTCTAAAAATTGGGACACTGAAAATAATTGCCATGATTATCCTAAAAGGAAAAATTTTGTTTGACAACGCAGAAATACATCTAAAAGGTGTAGATGGTATGGCACACAGGGTAGACCTTGATCAAAATCCCTCTATAGGAAAAGTTTGATCTTTCTCTGCACTGTTCGCTCAGACCTATCTGTCCAAGTACTTGGAATGTTTATGGTATCCTACAATTTTAAAGAAATTGATCTGTTAAATGGTAAGTCAAAAGTGGCCAAAAAACTTGTTGGATGACAATCGGTGTTGACCTTGATTAGACTGCTCCGTAATGGAGCAGTCTAATCTGGGTCTACACTGTTAGCTCAGGCAGGCTGTCAGTATTTAGAGTAAATATGGTAAGATTGATAAGTCTTGATTAATCCTTATGCAAACGAGGTGAGGTATTATTGGGTGGGTATCAAAGTTGTGAATAAATGTCTGTTTAAAGTGTCTGAACTGAAGTTTAAAAGTTTAATGCAGTTCTATAAGGTTTTAAGTGCTTATCATGTAATCAGCATTTTCATGTTCCCAAAATATGTGTACTTTACTGTAATCTGGGCCCAAGCATGATCCTTATCTGATTATTTGTTTTAATACTCTATTTCTGTTTTGCTTTTGTTCCTTTCCACCAAACTTGCACATGTAATAGTTATACCATGGTTTGTCCACCTGTACGAGGAGATAATCCACGAGCTTTAGCGAGTGGATTATCTCCCGTACAGGTGGACAAACCATGGTATAACTATTTTATACCACCCTTACCAGTGTAGACCTTGCTCATTGCAAAATATTTCGTGCTAAAGTTGGCATTTTCTGGTAAAGTTGGTATAAGAAAGGTTAATGCATTGCTATGGACACAGAAGGACTCTCAGAGCCATTTACCCATTTATATCAATGATAGGCCTGGTAATTTCCAAGTGGAATTGACATTGTCCCGGCAATGTTTACATGTGCTGTAGAAGTTCCATATGAGGATAAATGGGAGATGGAATTGTCCTTGTATAATTTCCCTCTTTTCCCTATAACATACCTTTTGACAAGTCAGGGTCAGCCTAGAGGGAGAAGTGGGAGAAATAGTCCCCCTAAGTGGAGAGACTTCTCTCTATTTAGAGCTGAGGGAGAAGTCGAAATGTATGAAACATATAGAAAATCCAAAATTTGGGATAAAACTTCTCCCTGAAATTCAGAAAAAATGTCGCAAAATTTCTTCCTGTCTGAGAACCCTAGGATGACCCCTGCAAGTATAAGAACTGACTGGATATTGCAGTTCTGATGAGATGTCCCAACACTTGTTTACACAGACAAACAAGATAAATTATCTCTTAATTAGAATTAAAGCTTTTGTTATAAGAATCTCTGACATATGAGCCGCGACACGACAAAACCAACAATGTGGTTGTGCGCCCAGCGCAGACTCAGATCAGCCTTGGCACCCACCCAGTTTGATCGGACTGTTAAGTGCTCAAAGGGTAGTTTAGGGTCTAAGCTACCTCCATGTGGACAGCGAAGACTCTGATCAGACTGGGCGGATGCCCAGGCTGATCTGAGTCTGCGCTGGGCGCAACAACCACATTGTTGCGTTTCTCGTGTCGTGGCTCATATACGCAAATATTGTTTCAGGGTCTGACTGGTATGTGTCTGTACTTCCTACGTACCACCAACAAGGCCATCACAGTTCAGAACATTGCCAATGAGGTCAACTTTGGCATGATGGATTGCAGCGACGGCAGTGTACTGTCTGGCCTGGAGAAATACCTGTCCAGAATTGTTCTGCCTGCTCTCAAAACATTGGAGGTAAAATTTGTTTGTGTTGATGTCACAAATTCAAATTACATATATGAAACACATAGCCACTACTGTTTGTAGGGATACGTAAAGTAAGCTAAAAAGTACCACTCTATAATGGTTGTATGACCCTGTTATGTCATTACTTATGTGAGATGGGATATTACCTTTGATGAAATAGAGTGTCACTGGACTGTTGCATAATAGGATTATTACACCTAATAAACAAGAATTTTGTCTGTAAGGAACACATACATTTAGAAGTCAACGTTTCAGTTACTTCAGCCAAATACAGTGCAAATATGACAGAGTTACCTGGCTTTTTTTGTCCTTCCTCAGGGACTGCTAACATCAGCTTACAGACACAGTCAACTCTCGATATCTCAAAGTCGAAGTTCATCTCAAACAACAGATATCTCAAAGTAAATTTTCTGGTCCCAGAAAATTTACTTTGAGATACCAGTAGTTTGAGATAACAGTTTAAATGTAAAGAAAAATAGGAAACACATCCAAACCATATTCCTTGATATAGGAGTTACTTTGAGATGTCAGTGATTGATATAACGAGAGTCAGCTGTATGTGAAGCAAACTTTCAAGAGCTGATTAAAATTAGGTGTTCTTGAAATTATTTTCAAGTTTTAGATTTCATCAAAATAAAACTTGAATCATGGGTAGGTTTATGTTACCTTGACTACATTTCAGTTATATTAAATGGTTGCGAAACAAAACTGTATATTCCTGAACAGGAAAGTGGAGTTATATCATTACATGCCAATCATCGAAATGGGTCAGGAGGGAAATGGGGACAGAAAACAAAGTTCTAATGTTCTTAATTAAACAGTAGCCTCCCTCAGTAATTTACATGACTTGAATCATTCGTTTCAGCAATGGGGATCCATTGATAATGGAAATGGTGGCAACCCTCAAGTTGATGACTTCTTAGAACAACTAGAGAAATTCATCAATAACCTCATGGCTGCTCTCTCCAACATGGAAGGGCAGATAACTCTGGAAGAGAATGGTGTTGGACATATCATAGACACCATGGAGTCACCAGCTGATTACCAGTCTGTCGGTAAGTTAACCCATTCCATTCGGGATACCCCTTATGGGGTATCTGAGCAAACAGTTTGGATCCAGGCACCTGATCTGAGATCCAAACTGTTTGCTGCCTAAAAATCATTTCTACAAGAGTTAGTTAGACCAATATTGTCAAAATATTCTTGATTATTGATGCAGAAGACAATTTCAGCAGACGACAAAAAATACCCAGAATGCAATGGGTTAATGTATACCATAAAAAAACCTAAATATTGGGACAGGACAGGTGTGAGCAAACAGTGCAGACCCAGATCTGACTGCTCCTGATGCTATTTCATCTTCTGCTTTTAGAATTATTACTGCATTGAAAAATCAAACTATTCAAATTTCTGGACAGTTATCGTAATTATTTCAGAATTTTTTCAATATTTATGATGATTTTCTTACATTTCATATTGTGGGAAAGTTAGATTTTATGTCCTGTCATCTGTACTTTGAATTATTGTATTTAATTGACTGTCCTTTGGGTAACAATCTAAATATGGTATTCTGTTTATAACAGCTGGTAACACAGAGTATCTGGAGAAACTGGAAGGCCTGTGTGCCCAGTGGTCTAAGCAGATAGAACAAGTGTTAGCTGAGAGTGAGCAGATGAGACGAGAAGCAGACGACATTGGACCAACTGCTGAACTCACTTATTGGAAGTCCAGAATGGCCAAATTTAACAAGTATGTATATACTAAAGTTGTTTTAGAAATGTTAAACAGTATGATGTAATACATTCTTTTAGCATTATAAGCATTATGAAAATCCGTTATTGACAAATCTATCATTATGGCTACAGGAGTGGGGCCTGATTTAAAAGTCTGTTTGTTGGACTGAAGTATAGAATATTTGAGTTAAGTGAATTGATCTACACTTATTTATGTATGGAAAATGTTCTCAGCTTTATTAACAAATAAAATGAACTTTATTAGCAATTTGGCAGTTTTGTCATGTGATATTCAGATCATCCTTACCATTTACATTGGGTCTATAGAGGCCTCACTGTTGGCTCTGTGGTTTGCACCGATTCCATAGATGAATGATGTGACAAGTAAAGGCTCTGATCAGACTGCACTCAAGTGCAGTATGATCACAGCCTTTGCTTGTCACCTATACCACATTGTTTGAAGTCACACGATGAGACTCAAATAATCTTTATCTAGAGCTCTAATGAGATTCCAGCCTCAAAAAATGGTAATTTCATTTCTTGCACAAAATTTTCAGCCTCTTGGAACAGATGAAGAGCCAGAGAGTGAAAGCGGTTCTTGGTGTTCTTCAAGTTGCCAAGTCAAAGTCTCTTCGCAGATGGAAAGAACTGGTTAGATATTTCTTTATTTTGCAACTGGGATATAGCTAAACTATTTCAGTTGTGAATAGACCATTATGTCTAATATGGTACCTGATGTACACCATGCAGCTTAATGTAAAGCCAGGTTCTTAGCTTGCTAGAAACGTTTGCTGACAAGAAAATATACTCAAAGTAAATTTATCCAAGGGTTGCATTAAAATCAGTTTAAAGTCACAAACGTGTCTTTAGGCAAGCAAAGCACACTAAGTAATGGTAGATACAAGGGAGGAGGTTTATGTATTAACATACATCTCAACCCAGTTCTAGATTATTGGCTAGGCTTGTTACTTCCATAATACCAGCATCAGCTAATAACACTGCATATGCCCTCTATTCCTTGCTTTGATAAGTTTGTCAGTGTTGAAGCATCCAACTACATGCAACTTTGTTTGGGCAGCAACCAACTACATGCAACTTTGTTCGTATTAGTATGTTTTTCATTTACCAAAATGGAGTCCTGCATCTTAATATCACAAAATCGATTTTAGCAATACTGCAGAGTTTAGAAAAAATAGTAAAACAATGTCATGTATCATATATGCGATAATTTTCGCGATGTTCCATTTTTCACGATATTTTGCTGTCACTTTGAAACCGCAATTATTAAAATTGCGAAATAATTTCCAGTTTCTAACAAAGTATTTTCAGTAGACACAGTGTTCATATAATTTGTCTCCGTTAACTTCAGTAAATTCTGGTACTTTTCACTTGACCCAGTTCTTTCATTAACCTGCGGCCGTGCTGCAGGTTAATGAATGAACTGGCTCAAGTGAAAAACAAGCAATTTATTTTTCGCGCATGTAACTGGCCGCAAAAATTAAAAATCGCGAAAAATGATCTTTATGTTTTTACCCTAAACTGCGAAAATTTGAACCGGCGAAAATTACCGTGTATATGGTATTAATGATCTACATTTTGTTCTCAGATGACAAAGTATACTGGCAGATGCAACATGGCTTTTTGGTTTGGGACAGAACATGAGAAAACTTTAAAGTGAATGCATACAAATCCGAGGGTAGCAGTTCTTAACTTTCATTTTGACTCCCTTCAAAATGGGGGACAACTCATAAAGTGAATGGGTACACATCCAGGGGAGCAATTCTTAACTTTCATTTTGACTCCCTTCAAAATGGGGGACAACTCATAAAGTGAATGGGTACACATCCAAGGGAGCAATTCTTAACTTTCATTTTGACTCCCTTCAAAATGGGGGACAACTCATAAAGTGAATGGGTACACATCCAGGGGAGCATTTTGCCTCCCTTCATAATAGGGGACAACTCATAAAGTGAATGGGTACACATCCAGGGGAGCAATTCTTAACTTTCATTTTGCCTCCCTTCAAAATGGGGGACAACTCATAAAGTGAATGGGTACACATCCAGGGGAGCATTTTGACTCCCTTCAAAATGGGGGACAACTCATAAAGTGAATGGGTACACATCCAGGGGAGCAATTCTTAACTTTCATTTTGACTCCCTTCAAAATGGGGGACAACTCATAAAGTGAATGGGTACACATCCAAGGGTAGCATTTCTTAACTTTCATTTTGACTCCCTTCAAAATGGGGGACAACTCATAAAGTGAATGCATACAAATCCGAGGGTAGCAGTTCTTAACTTTCATTTTGACTCCCTTCGAAATGGGGGACAACTCATAAAGTGAATGGGTACACATCCAGGGGAGCAATTCTTAACTTTCATTTTGCCTCCCTTCAAAATGGGGGACAACTCATAAAGTGAATGGGTACACATCCAGGGGAGCATTTTGCCTCCCTTCATAATAGGGGACAACTCATAAAGGAAGGAATTTGCTCTCTAAGATCAGATCATATGTTGAAGGTCTCTCTCATCCTGGGAAGCAAATAGGAAGTCACAAAAGTTGTTCCTGTTTGTAAAAATGGCATGAAGATGTACCCATTCACCTAATGGCTAAAGACCACAAAGACAGAGTTGATATTTTCACATATACAAATACATGCATAGTACATTCAGTAAAGTGTCTTTTAATTACAGGACGGGTATATCACAGACTATGCCAATGAAGCTAAAGACAACGTGAAATACCTGTACACCCTGGACAAGTTCTTTGGTCCACTTGTCAAGTGTACTCCGGTAAGTACCATTATTATCAAGTGACTCCAACATGCTTGCTGATGTGGCAAACTGTATATACTCTGATGAGACTGCTTCTTCAGAAGCAGTCTCATCAGGGTCTAACAGTTTGCACCTTTTGTCCCAATACCTGTACATACAGAACAAGTTCTCAGTCCACTGGTCAGTTGCATCTAGATGGAAAATTTTCTGTAGAAGGCATTTTTTTCCATATGCACAGGTGACATTAACAAGTGATAGCATCCTATAGAAATAATGGTATACTTGTACAATAAAAATTAAATCAGTTGCCATGCATCCAAAAGGAATTGCTTACTCCTAAGACAAGTGTTTTATCAAGGAAGCAAATTATATTCTGCTGAAATGGTTAACTCGTAATAATTGCCACCACACCATGGGGGTATAGCCATATGCCTAATACAAAGAAGGACACATGAAGACTTGGGCCTGCAGGTCTTCTGGCCTTGCAACTGATACAGCCTTTATTCCAGTTTTCAGCAACGGTATTTTCATATTTTAGGCCAGCATGATAGAACACATTCCGAGCCTGATGAATGCTATCCGCATGATCTACAGTATCTCACAGTACTACAACACCTCAGAGAGAATGACATCACTATTTGTGAAAGTGACCAATCAGATGATCACAACCTGCAAGTCGTATATCATGCATGATGTGGGTAAAATCTGGGACCATGAAAGGTAAGTTTTTACGTGAGATTATTTTCAATACCTTTAGCTTGCCTATGAAGATGGACAGGGACACTTTTAGAAGCAATAACTCTGTCATTTTCATTTTTGTGTCCCTTCTCAATGGGAGTCAACTCTTAAAGCAAAGAATTTGCTTGCCTAGGATTATATTCAAGAATTTGCTTCCCTTAGAGCAAAGTTCTTCATTTAACCCATTGCATTCTGGGTATTTTTTGTCGTCTGCTGAAATTGTCGTCTGCATCAAAACTCAAGAATATTTGGACAATATTGGTCTAACTAACTCTTGCAGAACTGATGTCTTGGCAGCAAACAGTTTGGATCTCAGATCAGGCCCCACGTTTGTGGGGCCTGATCTGGATCCAAACTGTTTGCCCAGATACCCCTAAAGGGGTATCCGGCATGGAATGGGTTAAGAGTAGACCCTAATATGAAAGAAGGGTTTCAGCAGCCAGAGAAGTAATAGGAAGCCACAAAAGTAGCCTCCCTTTAATAAGGTCAGAAAAACATCAAGGTGTGCCCATTCACATTGAACTAGTCCACACCATTCACAGACCAAAAAGTGCAAAACACACAGTGGTCAAGATCTGTGTAAGACTGAAATGCATTAAAATCATTGAACTATTTTGAGTTTGATTGTGTTTCAGTAGTTTGAGAACTTTATTTCTGAATCTATTAACTATGAAGAAGGTAAATGAGTCTTCCACTATATTTCCTTTTTATGACACTTTAGTTCTGAAACTTAATTATTTTATTACCACATTTGCTACTGTTTAATAGAGATAAAATGTGTTTTGTCTTCACTACAGGCAAGTGGTGCTGAAGCGACTAAACGAGTGCACCCAGCTGAATGAAGAGTATCAGAAACAATTCCAGAGAACCAAGGAAAGACTGAAGGCAAATCCAAATGAGAAACAGTTTGAGTTCAGGTAGGGATATTGTTAATACTACTACGTGAAAGCTGAATAAAATATTGAGAAACAGTTTAAGGTGAGACAGGGATATACATGTATTTGAATGCTTATAACTGCTGTGTGGAAGCTGAATAAGATATCGAGAAAGAGTTTGAGTTTAGGTAGGTATAACTGTTGAATACTTACTGTTGTGCGCAAACTGATTAAGATATGCAAAACAGTTTGAGTTCAGGTAGGGATGCAGTTAAATACTTTCTGCTATGTGCAAGCTGAATATTAAGATATTGAGAGACAGTTTGAGTTTAGGTAGGGATACAGTTGAATACTTACTGTAGTGTGCAAACTGATTAAGATATCGCAAAACAGTTCGAGATCAGGAAGGGATTTAATTGAATACTTTATGCTGTATGCATTATGCAAACTGACTAAGATATTGAGAAAGAGTTTGATTTAGGTAGGGATACAGTTGAATATTTACTGTTGTGTGCAAGCTGATTGAGATATTGCAAAACAGTTTGAGATCAGTTAGGGATATATTTGAATACATACTGTTGTGTGCAAAATGATTAGATATTGCAAAACAGTTTGTGATCAGGTAGGGATACAGTTGAATACTTACTGTTATGTGCAAGCTGATTAAGATATCACTCAGATCATGTGCAGTATGTTCAGACAGTAGTTAGAGTGAGTAGATTTAAAGAAATAGAGGATATTTGACTTTTTCAGTGTAAGATTAATTTTTATTTCACCGAATGAACACCAAAAGCAGTATTTTCACGAGTGGCGAAAATACCACTTTTGGCATTCATGAGTGAAATAAAAATTCATCTTACACTGAAAAAGTCAAATTTTCTATTTCTTTTATGCTTAAAAATCGCAATAATTCTGTTTATAAAGGAGCGTCAGCCATCACGACAGAAACACAACTTTTTTTCTAGCCGTTTTGCGTCAAATTTGATGCTTCCTGCGTGTTTATTGGGTAGGATATTGGTTGTAAACAAAGTTTGCAACTGAAAAATAGCTTTAAATATCATTCTGATGAACAGATCTCATAAAGATTGCCAAGAAAGAATGCCTACAGGAGACTTAGGCCTGATGTCGCGTGCAGTAACAATGTTAAGTTGGCGCCTTAAGTGACGTCATTAACGTCATAATGACGTGCAAACATGCGTGGCATAATTTTTGTCAAGCCAGATAAGATTTAGACAATTAATTAACAAAAAATTTGAGCCTATTTCACAAAAATCCTACTTCTGAAACAGTGAAATCGAAAGTGATAATTTCACTGTTTGAAACAGTGAGATTATCAGTTTCGATTTCACCGAGAAATCTCTATAATTCATTGAAAAGTATAAAAGAAATGAAGTGGCTGTGCACTTACCAGGCTGGGTTTGTGGACAGGCTTTGTGTATACCTGAAGACCAATTTTGTCATACTGGGGCTTATAGAGTAAGTTCTGTATTTTTATCTCAGCCTGTTGTTCATTAATGAAGTCATGTATGGAAAATCAGTTGGTTTATACACATGAAAATCACTTTGTTTAAAGAGAAAAATGTTTATATATTTATTTATAATATTGCTGTTAAATAGTGGCTAAATCATATGATTACATGCTGCATAAAATTTTATGGGACATAATGTTGTGATGCTGTCTGTGACTGCGTTTTTTCTTTTGAAATAATGTCAGTTTTATGGATATCCCATATAAAAATGTCTCATAATAAAAAGAATCTTTCCTGTTCACTTCAGAATACAGTCGAACTTCACTGGCTCGAACTCGGAAGGCTCGAACGCCATGCTTCGGTCGAGCTAACTTTCCAGTCCCGGCAAAACTCCCATTCATTTTAACTTAACCTGCGACCTTTGGCTCGAACTACGATGGCTCGAACACTCGAACCCCAAGCCCGGTCCCTAGGGTACAGTTTCTATGTAAAAACCCACCGATGGCTCGCACTTATTACCTTGTAAATAATTTCCATTTCAATAACGGTCACTCAGATGTTTGATCATTGTCATAAGATGCTTTGATATTGACAAAGCGTTTGCCGAAACCACAGGTATACTTGATTTGCGCGAGCTCATATTAAAGCCGCCCTTTGATCAACTGGTCAACCGGTTGTCAATTTAAGCTGATTGTATAGCTTGGTCTTATCTATTTAAACGCTTATTATCACCCTGGGCAAATGAGGCGGCATATGAAAATTAAAGATGATAAAATATTTTTCTTCAATTAAAATTTCACACCGAAATTGAGTAAAACGTGGCAAAAAATTACGTCTTTGCCTTTAAATACGTAACAAAATTAGGGCCCATCATTCACTCCTGCAGTCATGTCAGAGAGTACGTCATCTTCCGAGCAATCTGGTGAAAGACCCGACAACGGGGGATACCCAGATCGGAGATTTCTGCTGGCACCGAGTGGCTTAAATTATGACCGATCAATAAATAGGAAGTCACCCTTGCTATGCTAGAAAAGCATAATACATACGGTTGGACCTTGTTAGTTGGTCTTCAATGGCTCGAACTACCGATCACTCGAACTTTTTTGGGTGGTCCCGGCGAGTTTGAGCCATCGAAGTTCGACTGTAGTCTCATAGCTCAGTAATACTTCAAAAATGGGCGAAATCTTATTTCATAAATTAAATGTTCTAAATTATGTTTTAGTGAGAACTACATCTTTGGTAAGTTTGACACTTTCTGCAAGCGTCTGGAGAGGATTGCGGACATGATGAACACGATCGAGATGTTCTCTGGGCTCGGAGATGTCAAGATAGAAGGGATTGAGGTCATTGCTGTCAAGTACAAGAATATCTGTGAACAAGCCAAGAAAAAGAATTACGATATACTTGACCACAGGAAAGCTGAGGTAAAATAAGAAATCCAGATAATAAAGTGGAGTTTTTGGGATGGTATTGGGATAATTAATTTTATATCTTAATCAATACTCATGTCTTGACCCTGTATGAGAACTTCCTAATAGGGTTTACAAAATATGTTTTTACAGTGATGTTAGACATATCAGGATTATGAAGCACATTGTATTATGACTCTATATGGGTTTTGACAAAATCCAGCTTCTGTCGGGGCTTGAACCTGTGATCTGGCAGTCCAGAGTCTGGAGCACTAACCACTCTGTCCTGTCGATGCTTTGATTTTCATTCATAGAATTTGAACACAATTATCTCATAAATATTTCTAAAATCCCACCTTATCTCAACCTGTAGGTAAATTAATTTGAACTGACAACAGTTTACTGTGAAATGAAAATTTTGATTTGAAATTTTTGTTATATTGAAGAATTGTTTATAACTAGTATGCTTAAGGTTGTTTATGGTTTTAGAAATTTGGAATAATTTGCTTTTTTCAATGAAGTGGATTTTCAGAGTATATAGTGGGTATTTTTTTCTTTTAACTATTGTTGTGAAGAACTAGCTTGACATGCTGCATTTTTGAGCATTTTGTCATTGTGTGCATGAAAATTACGGTATACATGTAGTTTAAAACATGGAATAGATTGGAAAGGATGATCTCATTCACCTCATTCCAATGATTTGGGATGGCAGTCATACAGAAAAGAATTATGGAATAGATTGGAAAGGATGATCTCATTCACCTCAGTCCAATGATTTGGGATGGCAGTCATACAGAAAAGAATTGCTATCACCGAGGAAGCAAATTCTTTCTTGTAACAGTACCATTCAAGGCTCTGAGAGCATATTATTATACGCCCGTTTTGAAAAAACGGACGTATTATGTCGTGGCGCTGTCCGTCCGTCCGTCCGTCCGTCAACATTCTTGTACACGCCATAACTCAGTAACCATTTGGGATATCTTCATGAAATTTGGTAGGCATATGTATTAGGGTGGGGGAACGTGTCGCGTACAAGAATGGTTGCTCCCCCTTTCTTACTTTTGAAGTTATGCCCCTTTGATTAATTTTTTCCCTGTAAGTCTTGTACGCCCCATAACTAGATAACCGTTTGGGATATCTTTATAAAACTTCATAGCAATGTGTATGGAGTCCCAACGATGTGTCGCGTTTAAAAATGGCTGCTCTACCTTTCTTTGTCTTAGAGTTAATCCCGTTCATTAATCTTATTGGCTATTTTGTGTATATTACAAAAAATATATTTTCAGGGGAGGATAGTAGAACAAAAAATGGTTCATCTAGTATAATTAGGTTATTTCCCTTTCCCTTGTTCTACTTTGACAAGCAGCTTAAACAACAGTATTTGAGGTGTTAAATATCTAAATAATGTTGCAGTCATTATACCCCTGCTTTGAAAAAAGTGGGGGTATACAGGTTTACATCTGTCCGTCTGTCCTTCCATCTGTCCGTCTGTCCTTCCGTCCCCTTTTAATCAAATTTTTCATCAAAGATTTCTACACAACCATACAAGCTAGACTGGTCATATTTGGCATAAAGGTTGATGACGACATGTTGTACTGTGGGATTGAGAACCAGCCTTCTCCTGCATATTCTTCCCTGCATTTGTCCAATTTTCTTTCTTTCCATACCATCTGGCAGAATACTCGTACTTCGTCATCTAGGTTATAGAGTTTCATCTTGGACAGGTAGATCTCCAGAGATCTTTCAGTTGATCTCCGAATTTTAACGACAGTATGCGATAATCGCAGGTGTCAAGGTATTTCCTCAGGCTAATATTCTTATCTCGATCATGATAAGATATCGATCTTTATGACTTTAATTGAATATTGAATACATTTCATGAGTCTCTTTAAATAGTCAGACTCATGCATAAAATAATCATGGTAATGTAATTAAACCTTTTGGATTTCCTTTACATTATGCTGTCAGAACACATGATAATGATATTGTTACACGCCGAGGGTTAGCAGCTTCCGCAGGACTTCTCCACAGCAGTATTTAACAGCAGACAGAAGCTCAAGCTGGCTACACAGCAAAAAGCCCCAGCTGCTTAGCCGATGCGCTAAACTCTGAGAGTCTAGGCCTCGTTCGAGGGGTATAAGTGAATCTCAGATTAAATAAATGGTGTAAAAAGGCAGATATTCTGTTCTATTCTGTATTTCAGATGAACTGAATGGTGTAAATGGGTAGATGTTCTGTTCTATTCTGTAGTTCAGAAGAACTGAATAGTGTAAAAATAGGCAGAGGTTCTGTTTCCTTCAGTACTTCGGATGAACTGAATGGTGTCAGTTCTTCAGATGAACTGAATGGTGTAAAATGGTGTAAAAACAGGCAGAAGTTCTGTTCTATTCAGTATTTCAGGTGACTCAGCACCTTATTGAGGGATTGAAGACAAGAAACAAGACATTGTATCAATAAAAATAAGTTTATCCTTATAATGATGCAAATAAAATTTAATTTCAGACTAGGTGTTTAAAACTAACATTTCATGAAATAAATTAACATATGTGTATGTACAGTGAGGACGGCTTAAAAATGAGGATTAGATGATGCTACCGATTTATTCGCAACGACAGTGATCTCGAACTAGTCAGAGCTAAATTATGCAAATTAATGATTTAAACATGCTAGAAATTGATGACAAATAGAGAATGAATAGATCTTGAAGACAGAATAATGCAAAGAAGTTTCAGAAAATTAAAAAGGGACATGAGCATGGAATGTACTGTAAAATCGTATCTCTTTAAATGCCATAAAAAAACTAATCAAGAGCTAAGTTTCCTCTTTTAAATTATTAACATAGGCCCCTCTTCAAAGAAAATAAATAATTTCACCCAAAAGGTTGCTGCTCTAAAAATGAGTTTAGGAAAACAGAACAGAAATAAAGCCAAAAATTCGCAGCAAAAATAAACGTGACTTTCTCTAACCAAAGCAAATTCTGAGATTACTGGGATTCCTCGGAAAGCTCCTTATATATTCCCAGGTTCCCGTCCCCCAAAACCCGTAAGGTTTTGTCCAGGGATCCCACGCCCCAGGCAAATTTGTTCTGGAATTCCCAAGACCCCCAACAGAAGAACCGCTGGATCACGTGATCCCGCAACAAACGTCTCAGGGAAGATGCCGTCAAAGGAAAAAAAATCCAATACCCGCCATGTTGGATTTGCCGATAAATACCCCGAGTATCAGACTTTAACCTGCAATTATGCAACTATCTTATATGAAACCCCATTAATCATTATTATCAAAATGACCCCAAAAGAATGAATTTTATGACTGTCATATTTAGGAAACTTTTGTAGGTACCGATTGCTTAGAATTCATTGTGAAGTGTAGACTGACTGTTCGAAATAACCTTCGTTGTTGTGACAGATACGCTCGAACGCTTACACACTCAATCCCACAATCCAATATTATACACAGCTGACAAGATGGAAGACAGTGGACATAAACACACTTCGATCTGCTTAATTTTTAGATAAAACAACTTATTGATAACACATAAAGGATTAAATTAACTTGCAAAACATGGGTAAGCACTTTGTTAACACAGACAACGAGCGAAGGTTTGCATCTTTCAAAATAATTGAGTATTGATTGCGTATAGCATAAAATCTATAAACAGCTGATTTGCGAACAGAAATAGAATTGTGTCACAGGAAACTGGGTCATTACATTACCCCCCTTCAGGGTCGATTTAGTTCCATCAAACGACCCTAAATAAAAGGTCTGGTAGCAATCCAGTTTTCAAACACAATTCTCAACATACATAAACATTACAATCAATGAAACATCCCGGTCACGGCACCAAATTTAACATGAAAGATAAAAAAAACATTCAAGTGCCTCCTTAAAATTACAACAATCTGCATATAAATTTCGTTAAATGCTAACCTCACATTCAAAATTCTACAAACTACCCTAATTGCTATGGTAGACAAATTATCATGAAAGACTATTTGAACTTGATGATAAATGGCTTAAGAAATCTATGACAATTAATGTTAACATGGCTTGATTATTTGACATGAAATACTAGCGAAATTCCCTAATCTTGACAGACTTAAATAAGAGACTTTAGGAAAACTGACTTAATGAAAAAATAATGAAATGCATAATTACTGAAAGACCTTCAAACAATGTGATATGACCTAAAGTTATGATTGAACAATAAAATGAATTATCTTAAGGATGATATTATGGATGTCTATAATGACAATAACACATTTGGTGAGATTAAGACTGATACGTTACTTCCCTCCAAATTTCATAAGTATAGTAAACAGTTTTAAACAAATGTTCGCAAACCCGCTGAGCTTGAAATCACTTGTATGCAGATATAACTCCATCGCGAGTAACTTTAGCACAGGCACGTAACTGCATATACGCTGAAAACGAATAGTGAGAAAAATCACAAAATAACACATGCCTCTACATTACGTATCACGACAAGTGATTTCAACAATATAGCAGATCTCTGTTGTATCTCCAGTTTAAAATTTGTCAGCATACTACACTTAAACTTAATCTCACACTCACACTACTCTCACACTCTTATTAAACCTAACTCAGTTCTAACTTGGTAGCATTATCCTCAGAAAATTTAACTCCTTCTTTTAGCACTTTTTTTGACCTAATCACAGAATCTGAATTTTCACTTAGGGTATAAATCTAATTTAATCACAATGTATATCTATTGAATGTCCAATTGTTACTTTGTTCTAAATATCACAGAATTTTACTGGAATGTATAACTATTAAAGCACTAGAGTCCTGTACAATGTAGTTTATATTATCTCTTTACTGATGTTACAGTCCATAGTTCACTTATCACAGTCCATAGTTCACTTAGTTCAGTCCATAATTCACTTAGTTAAATTCAGTATACATATTACAGTCCATAATCATTTCCTTTTACTAAGATCTTTCATGCTATTCTCGGTGTATGATTTCCCTAACACTGATTTGAGTGATTTCGAATTCTCCTTCTCCTCTCCATCTTTCGCTTTGTCTCCTTTCTGCTTTATCCTTGTCTCCTCTTTCATCTCAGCTAGCAATTTCCTTAGTTCCTCACGGTCCTTTCTTTCCGCTTCCCTACGTCGCATTTCCCTCCTCTGCTCTGCTTCCCTATCCTTCCTTCGCTCCTCCTCCCTTACTCTGTCCATCTCCATCCACCTCTCTTCCCTTCGTCTCTCCTCCTTTGCATTTTCCTCCAGAACGTTCTTGAATCTGTTAATCGCATCAGTACATTTACTGAGCGCACAGGTCACTTCCAGTAGAGCCTTTTCCGTCTTCTCGTGGTTGTCTCTGGTTCTGGTTACCTCTCCCGACAGACGTTGAATTGATGATGTGAGACCATTCAGAGCCACCATACTGATTTCAAAGACAGGCTCTGCTCTGTCTGTCCGCTGCTTCTTAGGGTTAGGCTCCACATCTGCTTGTCCGTCATCTCCCTTGGCTCTATCCATTTCCGTCTTATCTTCTTTCCTTTCAGCTGTCTTCCTTTTCAGTCCCTCAGCACCGTACTGTGACTCAACCTCTGACAACTGGTCTGAGTCCTCTTGAGGCATAAGTTGAGGCCAGAGGTTCTCTACTTCCTCGGTTGTGCCTTCCTTGGCTGCGGGCTCTTCAGGTGGAAACTGCTCATCCCCTCCTGTTTCCCTGGTGCTTGAGATAGTCTCTGGCATCTCTGCTGCTTGCACCATCTCTATGCTTCGTCCTGTGCCATCGCCACCTGCAAGGCTCGGTGAAGGAACAACACTCGCAACTGTGGTATGTTGTATGGCCCCGGTCGTCACTGGCTGACTGATTACCGGGTACGAAGTCGCGGTATTGCTAGTACTGACGTGGCGGGTAGTCCGAGGTGTCAAGGCCACTTGTTGTTGTGGAGGTAGCTGTGGACACTGGGCAGCCATTTTCTCCTCGATCTCCTGCGTTCTTGCCGACGTCCCAGCAACACTGGCAAAGCTCACCACCGGTGACGGGGAAACGCTGACTGCTGTCCCTGACTGCATCGCACTGGCCATCACCAACCGTGTAGGAGGGTTCACTGGGTGGGCTGCCATGGTAGGGCTGGTTCCAACATGCTTGGCGAGTGGAGCTGTCAAGACCACTGGTGGTTGTAAAACTGGCTGTTGGTACTGTGCAGTCACTGCTGTCTGATAGGCCTCTAGATGGCTCATGCTTGGCTCTGGAGACTGGAACCCAGGTGAAGACACGGGTGAATGGTGAAATGATCCGGGTGGAGTTACGGCCATCACTGCCCCTTGCATCATGCCATTCTGAGCCATGGATGAGAAGTTCCTCTGTGGTCCATAGTTGGTTGAAGTGTTGATCTGCAGCGGTACTGGCAACCTTGGCGTGGTCGTGACCTGTTGCGCCAAGCCTCTGATCTCCTGCAATGCTGGACTGAAACTGGATGCAACGAGTGATTGTTGGCCGACCAACTGCCCCACACTTGTCCCATGTCCTTGTATCGGCTGCACCCCACTAGTAATAGCTACGGGATCCTCTGGAATGGACATATAACCCTGCTGCAGTGTCTCCGATGACAGCTCTTCCTCTGGATTACCTGACACAGCTAAGTCCATCTCCCCCATGGCTCCTGGTGACTGTTTCCCAAGGAAAAATAGGATACTCTCTGCCTGGGAGAACTTCAACAGGTCCTTCTCACCAATCTGATACGGCGCTGGGCTCTGTATCTGCCACTCCTCGTGGTTGACGATACCCCGGAACTTAGCCATGGTCACATGCCTCGAGTAGTGACGAGTATGGTGGTCCATCTGTTGTTTTGTTTGGCACTTGAAAGTACATAGCCGGCAGTAAAATGGTACTCTATCCCGGCTGACGTGAGTCTTCAGCACATGGTCCTGCATCGGCCCTAGCTCTCCCGTCCGTCTCTCTCCCGTCAGGTTATGGCACGCCACACACATATACGCTCGACCTCTCTTCTTGGCCCGTTCCAACGCCTCCTTCCCAAACAACAGCTCCATCATACTTGATTCCATTCTCTGAAAAAAAGCAAATTTGCAACCTCGAGATTAATGGTCTACATAGTAACCCTGACTTAGTTCGCTCTGATCACTGTCTGTTTACCTTTACGCATGCGTTCCGCGTTAAAACCTAATTTAAAGACGCAACGATTTCTAATGGACCCCTACTTCTGTTTGCTTTCAGAACATCTGGTAAAGCTATCTTCGATAGACTACCCCTAGTGTAACTTCTCGGGCGGACAACACTTTACATTTGGGACCTCTCATCTAACGCACCTATTGTTCAATTCAATTCTTCCCCGCTTCTATTCAGATTCTGTCTTCAAAACTGCCGAACTGTACTTCTACCAAAAACGCGCACACAGCACTACCATTGTAGAATTTCGGTACTCTTTTTAGCTCGCCTGAACGAAAGTTCAGGAAGAGCTATTGTTGTCACCACGGCGTCCGCGTCCGCGTCCGCGTCAGCGTCCGCGTCCGCGTCCGCGTCAGCGTCGGCGTCCGGATTGGATGTTTTGGTTAAAGTTTTTTAAACACCTATATCTCCCTAACCCATGGATGGATTCTTTTGATACTTGCACTGTAGTTAGATATTGGTCCAAAGTTTAACATGGTACCACCCCCACCCCATTCCTTGACCTTGATGTCAAGGTCATGGACTTAGAAAATTGGGAGTTTTTTGGGACTGGATGTTTTGGTTAAAGTTTTCTAAAGCCCAGTATCTCCTTAACCCATGGATGGATTCCTTTGATACTTGCACTGTAGTTAGATATTGGTCCGAAGTTTTCCAAGGTACCACCCCCACCCCCCTCAGTGACCTTGATGTCAAGGTCATGGACTTAGAAAATTGTCTTTTTATTAATTGGATGTTTTGGTTAAAGTTTTTTAATGACACATATCTCCTGAACCCATAGATGAATTCTTTTTAAAATTTGCACTGTAGTTAGATATTAGTCCAAAGTTTTACAGAGTACTACCCCAGCCCTGCTCGGTGACCTTGATGTCAAGGTCAGGGACTTAGGAAATTTGGTCTTTATTAAAGTTTTCTAATTGCATATTGATTCATAATGCTTGGCAGAGATTTAGTTTACACTTGAACTGATGTTAGACACTTTTTTGAGTTTTTACAAAACACTATATACTTACCTGACTGGATGACCTTGATGTCAAGGTCATGGACTTTGAGTTTTGTCTTAAAGATTTTGATTAGTTTTATATTAATGAAGACATAATTTCACAGTGCCACAATGGACTCAGTTGATACTTATACTTGGACTGATGTTAGATAACGGTTAAAGGCTTTGATACATCCTAGCCCTGCCCTCCTCCCCCCTACCCCTTAGTTCTTTGACCTCAAGCTCATGGACTTTGAAATTTCATGTGGATTTTTTTTTATTTTAAGACATTTCTGAGATAGCTTTTGTTTATAAATGTGTTGTCATTATGGACATGCTTGCCTGAAGTTTTATACATAGCAGTCCACACCACCATAGCGACTGTGTGATGGGCAAGCACCTATTCAGGCGAGCTATGCTGTCAGGGGACAGCTCTTGTTGCTTAAACTTCCATACTCTCTGTACTATTTTAGCAACACCATTCTGCGTTAGCCTCCCTATCCCTTTTCCTTGTCCACCGCCACCAAGTCCCACTAGGTCTTCAACTCCTTACCATCTGTTGTCCACATAGGCAAACCTCTTAGGTACTTCTGGACTTCTCATACAAGCTGGTTAACTCAGTGACATTCCTCCCCCCCACAGAATTTTAAAGTGCTATTTTATTTATTTATTTATTTATTTACATTTTCATTACATAATTTTACTTTTATGGTCACATACTGCATAGCAGTATTAATTTTACCCCTACTATGTCTTACTGTTGAGATTTCTTATGTTTTTCAATCTGCTTCTTAGCCCTTACTATCCATCTTGGTGTATGAATGCCCTCGTACGGTTTTAGCTTGTTATGGTGAACAGGCCTTTCTGTTCCTGCCTTGTCAAGTTGTAGCACGAAGTCGATTTCTGACAACTTTCGTCGTACTAGGAATGGACCTTCAAACACACATTCTAATTTCGGAGAGACACCCACTTTTCTCACCTCCATGAGACACCAGACCACATCACCCGGATTGTATCGGTGGAAGGCAATCTTGGAGTCATAAAGGTCTTTACTCCTCTTGGCGGCCGCGGACATGTGTTTACGAGCGATTTCATGTGCATGTTGAATTCGTGATCTCAAGGTATCCACATAGTCGCCATAAGAAGTAATCTCCTCCCCGTCGAAGGTATTAGCACTTCCAAACACCAATTCCGCTGGCAGTCTAACCTCCCGCCCCATGGTCAGAAGATGGGGTGTCATCCTGGTTGACTCATTTGGTGTGGCACGATAGGCCCCAGCGAGACAACCAAGATGCAAATCCCAATCTTTTTGCTCCCCGCATAAGTACGCCTTTATCATCCGCAGTAACGTTCGGTTAAAACGTTCCACCTGTCCATTCCCTCGGGGGTTTCTAACACTGGTCCGTGTTTTCCGCACCTCTAACATTCTGCAAAGTTCCCTGAAAATCTTACTCTCAAAGGTTCTCCCCTGGTCGCTATGAATAGCAAGTGGGCAGCCCCATCTGGAAATCACTTCATTCAGTAGCTTCGTGGCACAGACTTCTGCAGTCATATCTCTCACAGGGACGATTTCAACGTTCTTCGTAAAGTGATCTGTAAAAAGAAGTATATACCTATGGCCTCTTTCTGTGACAGGGAATGGCCCTAGGTAGTCAGTAGCAATGCAATCTCCTGGTGCACCAACTCGTAAGCTACCCATTGGTGCCCGTGGTGTTTTGACTGGTTTCTTATCTGCCGCACAGATATCACACCGTTGAATGTAAAGGGCCACATCATCCTTCATGGAGTACCAATAGAACCTTTGCAAAATCTTCTCCTTTGTCTTTTTACACCCTAGGTGACCTGAAACCAAGGAATCATGCATCTGGTACAGAATTTCGCGTCTCATTGACTTTGGTACCAGGAATTGCAGGTACTCACCTGATCCATCTTGTTTCATAAACTTCTTCATAAGTATGCCGTCTTGTAGTTTGAGAGAATCCCAAAGGATCCAATAGTGTCTTGTTGCTGGACTGCACGTAACCATGTCTTGACTGCTCGGTTTCATACCTTCCGACTTAGCTTTGACAATCGGACCAATATCTGGGTCTTCCCTCTGCAGTTCACGCAACTCTTCAATTGACCTTGTACTAGCCCAGAAGGCTGAAATGACACTTTGTTTCACCTCTGGTGTGGAGTCTTTCTTGGACGATGGTCCAGGTTCAGGAACCTCCTTCGTGCATTTTACATCTACAACCTCACTATCTTTGGTTGCTGTCTCTGCTACCTGCTCCTTCTGTGCTGCCATGATTTCCTTGTAAAGTGTGGAGTGCATCATGTCCTGGGCCCTCTTTATGCACTTCTTACATGGTCCACATTTTAGAGGCTCACTAGTATCTTGTTCAGGACACTCACAGTCTTTTGGGTTCTCGCATCTTGATAGTGCGTCGCAATGACCTTGCTTCTTTCCTGGCCTATATTCTATGGCAAAGTCATACTGGCTGAGTATTTCCAGCCAACGGGCAATTTTGCCTCTTGGTTCTTTCAGGCGAAAGAGCCAAACTAACGCCTGGTGGTCACTTCTTACCTTGAACCGCCTACCTAGTAGGTACTGTCTGAAATACTCAATGAAATAGCGGACTGCCAGAAGTTCCTTCTCTGTAATGCAATAATTACGTTCTGCCTTATTCATTGACCTACTGGCATATGCGATAACCCTCTCGCGATCGCCCTGAAATTGGTGAAGTATTCCACCTATTCCTATGTCTGAGGCGTCAACATCGAGGATAAATTCCCCACCGTCATTTAATGGATACCCCATTACATGTGCACTTACCAAGGCCTTTTTCATCTGTTCAAAGGCTCTGTCACAAGCTTCTGACCAAAGAAATTTTCTGCCCTTCTTTGTCAGCTCTATCATAGGTCTCACTATGCTTGCAAAATTCTTAACGTACCTTCTGTAATATGAGCCCATGGCCACTAGCTGCTTAACTTGTTTTGCGGTTTTGGGTTTTGGCCATGACATAATTTTTGAAATATTGGTTGGGCTTGGTTTCATACCCTCATCAGAAACCACGTGACCTAGAAATACCACTTCTCTCTGAAGCATAAGACATTTCTCTGGTTTGAGTTTTAGGCCAGCAGCCTTGATTCTTTCAAGGACCTCTTCTACTCTACACATATGTTCTTCAAAGTTCTTGCCAAACACAATTATGTCGTCTATGTATATGAGGCAAGTAATCCATTGCAAACCCTGTAGCGCCATCTCCATGGTGCGTTGAAATGTGGATGCGGCATTATTTAAGCCGAAAGGCATCCTAGTCATTTCGAAGTGTCCATACTTACATACAAAAGCACTCTTCGGTATGTCTTCTTTTTCCAGTGGTATTTGAAAGTACCCACTTGTCAGATCGAAGGTAGAAAATAGTTTGGATCCAGCAACTGCATCAAGGCAGTCCTGTATTCTTGGCAATGGAAAGCCATCAGGTTTTACTAGTTCATTTACCCTACGATAATCAACACAGGGTCGGACTCCTCCGTCTTTCTTCTTAACTAGGACAATCGGGCTTGCCCAAGGGGAAGTACTCTCCCTGATCACGCCTTTTGTCTTGAGATCTTCTATTGCTCTCTTCTCAGCTTCTGCATATGCCATCGGCACGCGCCTTGGTGGCTGTTTAACTGGCTTTGCCCCTTCTGTCTTGATGGCATGTGAGGTTAAGTGGGTCAACCCTAAATCCCACTCGTCACGTGAAAAACTATCTTGAAACCTATTAAGAAGTTGGGTTACCTTCTGTTCTTGCTCACTCGTCAGGCCCCGAATAGTCTTCTTGTGTAGCTCTGCTAAATGGCTTGGAATTTCCGTGTGCATCGCATCAGCTTTCCTGGCCGTATCATCTGACATTGATGGTGTAATTTCCTCTGTGGAAAGTTTTATTCTTCTTATTGTTGCATTATTAGCTACTTCACCAGCGTCTTCTTCACTGACAACCATCAAAGGCTTGCCTTCTATGGGTTCCGCTCTTCCTATCACAGCGTCTTGCTTGATAGACACAGCAGTAGGGAAAGGATTGAGCACTCTGACCTTGCCCGTACATGGTTGGTTTATGTCGACGAGAGTGGATGCCATCTGTAATGGATATTCCGCTTGGAAATGCTCTGTAGGTTCGACAATGTAATCTGTCTCACAAGAAATATCGTCATATTCCTGCCTCTCTAGGTATACATCTATGATGCATTCGCTCTGAGCAGGAATGATGAAATGATCTGCTGCCGTCACCTTTCTTACCCTGTTTGTGACGCCGACTTGTATGATGGGCACTTCTTTCTTATTGATCAGAAGAACACCTTTGCTCATCAATAAGTCTGAAGGACCATTCTTACCATTTTGTAATATGTCAACCCCTAACAAGCCATCGTCGTCTATTTCTGCTACAATGGCTTCTATTTCTAGCTCAACCAGCCCTAATGTTATAGCAAATGTGCCTTTTCCCCTTTCTTTTATACTTGCACCACTTGCACCTACCAGCTTTGAGGTTTTCACTAGTTCCGGCCTGTTTTCTGGCTTCAGTGATTCGAACACTCGATTAGAGATTATTGTTTTCGAAGCCCCAGTGTCAGTAGTGAACAAAAGGGGATACCCCTGAACTGCTCCCCTTATGTACACGCCATCGGGCAACTTTCTTGCCACCTTTATTGATTTAATTATATGGTTTGATTCTTCATTTTTAATTTGGCCGCTGTTTGTCGAACAGGCTTCCCTGTGGCCACCAGAGATAGCCTGCTCTAGTTTAAAGGATTTTTACCCTGTGGCTGTTGAGCCTGTTGTTGTGAGGCTGCATTTCCCTTCTGTTTTGCAGCGTTGCTTCCGGTTCTACCAGACCTATCAGGACAATCTCTCACTATATGCCCAAATTCTTGGCACCCATAGCACTGGATCTTTCTTCTTCCTGAAAAGCCTGTATTCCCCTGTTGCTGGTTTTTCTTACCTTCGGTGGTGCTCACCTGGTTCTTAAGCTGACTGACCAAAGTCTGCATTAAATCTCTAGTTTCTGTTAGCACTTTCAAGGAGTCATTCTGTCCTGTTGTGGCAGTATTAGCTTGGTCTGTTTGTTGACCAGTTCTGTTCATCTTTCTTGCTGGAGGTTTGTCTGTCTTTGCAGGTACTCTAAGGGCTCTGTCACCTTCTTCGTCTGTTTCATAGGCTGTTTCTCCCTCACTAGGACTGTCATACTCGAGACTGGTTCTCCTTGCGTACCGCTTGAACCTCTTTTCACCATGCGTCTCAGCAGAACTTCTTCTTCTGGTCTGAATAAAGTTGACAGCATGGTATACCGCCTCATCTATGTCATCTGGCTCTTTATGAAACTCAATTTCAAAGCGGGCCTCATGGTCTCGCATTCCGTCTAAAAATCGCCTTACAAGATCTTCGCGCTTAGTTCTGTTATCTCTATTCTTGTATGCTTTGGCGTATAGACGTTTCAAATCTGCTGCATACTCTTCTGCAGTCTCGCCTTCTTTCTGGACTCTCTGGCTGAATTTAGAAGCAAAAGTTTTCTCCGTCTCAACCACTCTAAACCTACTATTGAGCTCTTTTACTAGGTCTTTGTAGCTGCTCAGCGTATCTTTCGATAGTTGCGTAAATACAAAATCGCCAGCCTTACCTTGCAGTTTAGGCAGGAGGTTATCAAGCTTTACCTCTTCGCTCCATTTTCGTCTATCTGCTATCGCCTCAAAGCGATTAATCCACACTTTCCAGTCCTCCTTACCATTGAATGGTGGAATTTTCATCCCGTAATACTCTGGTGAAGATTGTCTTCTCCTGTCATACCTGTTTGTTTCGGAGAAGGTTACCCTTGGGCGTCCCTCCTCGCTGGATTGTCTGACATACCTCTGACTGCGGTTGACTGGATCATAACTATACCCGGTAGTACCCTCGCTTACAGACCCATACCTAGTTTCTGTATTCTCTTCTTCCGTCTGCGCTGAGTATACCTCATTATATGTGGAAAATTGGCCACTCTGGTTATTAAAGGGGGCTTCTGTCCAATGGTTGGACCCAGAGTGCCTACCCATACTACTAGTGTTATGAGGGGTACCTGTCTGTGTTTCAGCAAGTTGGCAAGAATCTTGGTTTGTTAAGCCTCTATCGCCCATAGACCCACAGTTTATGTCTGCACTGCTTATAACGGAGGGTGGTGCAGAAATCGCATTTTGTACACTATTTTGGTTTGATGCTGACGGGTGATTACCATCCTTTAGCCCTTGCAGTTTTGACAAGACCTGTTCAAGAGTGCCAGTTATGTTTTCTTGTCGTGTGTGCATGTTCAAGTGCTCTTGCTGTAAGTTACCAATGGCATTAGTCAAACCAGCTAGGGTATTCTGCATGTTTACCTGTGAGTACATGAAGGCGTTCTGAGTCATATTCCTACCATCGGGGAAACTTGCTGTATTTCTGTTTGCATAGGAACTGTTTTCCCATGATCTCGAATAAGATGGTCTGTCGTCACCAGTCCCATATAACATGCTGGGGTCAGACCTGGTTCTATTTCCGGTTAAGGGATTGTCTATGTTATGACTGTTATCAAAGGCGTTATCGCAAAATGTCCCATTGCGCAGCTGCAATAATGTTGTCGCAGCAACGGATTGAGGGTAACTCTGTGTCTCTGATGCCCCGCCCATTGTGGAGACATCTGTTTGCCTTTGATCAACTGGGGATTGGGTATCAGTTTGATCCCCACTGCCTTGGTTGTCCATAACCGTGGCTTCTCTGTAGCTGTCCTCGCTGCTCATGGTTCGTATCTCTCGGACTGAATGTTTAAAAAATCAATCCGCACCGCCTTGCCACCACTAATGTTACACGCCGAGGGTTAGCAGCTTCCGCAGGACTTCTCCACAGCAGTATTTAACTGCAGACAGAAGCTCAAGCTGGCTACACAGCAAAAAGCCCCAGCTGCTTAGCCGATGCGCTAAACTCTGAGAGTCTAGGCCTCGTTCGAGGGGTATAAGTGAATCTCAGATTAAATAAATGGTGTAAAAAGGCAGATATTCTGTTCTATTCTGTATTTCAGATGAACTGAATGGTGTAAATGGGTAGATGTTCTGTTCTATTCTGTAGTTCAGAAGAACTGAATAGTGTAAAAATAGGCAGAGGTTCTGTTTCCTTCAGTACTTCGGATGAACTGAATGGTGTCAGTTCTTCAGATGAACTGAATGGTGTAAAATGGTGTAAAAACAGGCAGAAGTTCTGTTCTATTCAGTATTTCAGGTGACTCAGCACCTTATTGAGGGATTGAAGACAAGAAACAAGACATTGTATCAATAAAAATAAGTTTATCCTTATAATGATGCAAATAAAATTTAATTTCAGACTAGGTGTTTAAAACTAACATTTCATGAAATAAATTAACATATGTGTATGTACAGTGAGGACGGCTTAAAAATGAGGATTAGATGATGCTACCGATTTATTCGCAACGACAGTGATCTCGAACTAGTCAGAGCTAAATTATGCAAATTAATGATTTAAACATGCTAGAAATTGATGACAAATAGAGAATGAATAGATCTTGAAGACAGAATAATGCAAAGAAGTTTCAGAAAATTAAAAAGGGACATGAGCATGGAATGTACTGTAAAATCGTATCTCTTTAAATGCCATAAAAAAACTAATCAAGAGCTAAGTTTCCTCTTTTAAATTATTAACATAGGCCCCTCTTCAAAGAAAATAAATAATTTCACCCAAAAGGTTGCTGCTCTAAAAATGAGTTTAGGAAAACAGAACAGAAATAAAGCCAAAAATTCGCAGCAAAAATAAACGTGACTTTCTCTAACCAAAGCAAATTCTGAGATTACTGGGATTCCTCGGAAAGCTCCTTATATATTCCCAGGTTCCCGTCCCCCAAAACCCGTAAGGTTTTGTCCAGGGATCCCACGCCCCAGGCAAGTTTGTTCTGGAATTCCCAAGACCCCCAACAGAAGAACCGCTGGATCACGTGATCCCGCAACAAACGTCTCAGGGAAGATGCCGTCAAAGGAAAAAAAATCCAATACCCGCCATGTTGGATTTGCCGATAAATACCCCGAGTATCAGACTTTAACCTGCAATTATGCAACTATCTTATATGAAACCCCATTAATCATTATTATCAAAATGACCCCAAAAGAATGAATTTTATGACTGTCATATTTAGGAAACTTTTGTAGGTACCGATTGCTTAGAATTCATTGTGAAGTGTAGACTGACTGTTCGAAATAACCTTCGTTGTTGTGACAGATACGCTCGAACGCTTACACACTCAATCCCACAATCCAATATTATACACAGCTGACAAGATGGAAGACAGTGGACATAAACACACTTCGATCTGCTTAATTTTTAGATAAAACAACTTATTGATAACACATAAAGGATTAAATTAACTTGCAAAACATGGGTAAGCACTTTGTTAACACAGACAACGAGCGACAGGTTTGCATCTTTCAAAATAATTGAGTATTGATTGCGTATAGCATAAAATCTATAAACAGCTGATTTGCGAACAGAAATAGAATTGTGTCACAGGAAACTGGGTCATTACAATATCTTATAATAATAATAATAATAATAATTATTATTATTATTATTATTATTATTTTTCAAAGATGTTTGGTTCTTAAAAGGAATTGTCATGCTCCAGAAATCCAAAATGATTTTGGCAGCCAATAAGGGGGAAAAAGAGGTGCTATATTGGTTATATTTACTAACAGTTCATGTCATTTAGTCTCATAATGCAATGATAATCAAAATTTTACGTGACTAAATTCTCTCTCTCTCTCTCTTAAACATTATATAAGACACAATGTATGTTTGATTCAAACATAGAATTTAAGTTCAACATTATCAAGAACAATAAATAAATAAATAAATGAATTGTATGTCACACAATTGTATAACTGAGGATTTGTTAGAACAGTCAAGCAAAAAAAAAATGATTGATTGCACAAAATATTGATTTAAAAATAATAATAATAAAAAAAAAGTCTCGTGAAAATAAGTTTAGTTAAAATTTCATGATGATAAAAACCTAGAATTTTAAAATGAGTGAGTAAACAGTATGCATTTATTTTATCGTTAAAGACAACAGATTTTTTTCCACGACACGACAAAACGAACACAGCCGAATGTACGCCTAGTAAAGACTCAGATCAGCCTCGGCATCCACCCAATCTAACCAGTCTTCGCTGTCCGCAAAGGGATAGTTAAGACCTATGCTATATTGTAAGCGCATGTGTAGGGCGGATGTCCAGGCTGATCTTAGTCTTCGCTGTCAGCATGGAGAGGACTTAGACTCTCAGCTCCCTTTACGCGAAAAGGAAAGACTCTGCTCGGACTGCTGAATCTACGCGAAGTGCACATGCCACCTTGTTAGTTTTGGCGAGTTGCGGCATATTACGTTTAGTTAACCCAGTCGAACCGCGATACAACAAAACCCACAAAGTGTCATATGTACTACGTGAAGACTCAGATCAGCCTGGGCATATGGCAAGTCTGATCAGAGTCTTCGCTATGTACTTTAATCGTAGCTAAGCTATCTCCATGCCACCAGCAAAGACTTTGATCAGACTTGGCGAACGCCTAGGCTGATCTCAGTCATTGCTAGGCGCACATGCCACTTTCTTGACTTTTTTTCGTGTCGCGACTCAATTAAATATTGCCGTGCCGTGTCAGTAATAGTGTATATTCACACATTGATTAAATTGACACTGAGTAATATTTGAATTGAATTAAAATGAAATTGATGAAACTGGATCAAAATAAGATTATTAATTTTAAAATAATATTAAACATGAGAGATCAAACTTGATACAATAAGAACATTTTCCTTGGAATTACGGATGTGTATAATGCATTATATAGAAGAATGACACAAATGAATAAAAAAAACATGCATATAGACCTTCTTTGTAAATTAAGTAATTTACTTTCTTTAAGATATATAAAAAATCAACAAATAAACATAACTTAAATGCTGTAGAAAAATAAAGTGTTCTGTTTCCTACTAACAAAATTATATTAAATCGCTAGAGACCGCCAAAGTTTTATCTACGAGGTGACCCTGTAGCTCAGTAGGCTAAACGCTGACCCGCTGATCTAGCGGTCCCAAGTTCGATTTCCGAAGGCGGAAACCTTCTCAGACGTAAACGGTTTCCATTACACAACCTGTCATTATCGTCCTTCCATCCTTGGCAGATAGAATTTTCTTCTTAAGTGTCCGGAATTCACCCTCATTTAGTAATGTGTAGTCTATTTTTTGTTTGGGTCTTAGAGTCAACTGCATAACGATTATGCAGATAGTGTGGCTTTTTGCCTCACATTAATAATTACATAAATGAGCAACAATTGAGCAAACGCTTAATTTCTAAACATACCGACTTTACAAATCGGCATTATACAATCATAAGATAATTTATATCGTGTCTTTCGATTCTGCACCAGTGATACCAATTATTTCGCCAATTAAAGAAGTTAGCCGACCTATGCTCTTCATATGATTGCTTAAGACCTAAGAATATCGGCATCAATTATAATAGTATTTCACTAGCACGGTTTCGTTTCTATTCTAACACCAGAAACCAAAAACGTTCTCTAGTGCAGCTCTGGACCAGAAAAGTAAAATAAAAACTAAATAAATTTACTTTTATCTTTCAATTCAAGCAAAATTTAGACACAGTACAGGATAAATCTACATTTTGAATAATTCATTCACTTTAACAACTTTCTATCATATCTTATCGTGGTAATCTCCGGCTGGAGCTATTACCTGAAAGCCGGAGCCGTGTCCTAGCGTCCCATTTTACGGAAACGCACGGAAACAACCAGCAAAAAAATAATCAACTAAAATTTTAACAAATATTGAAAAAAGACCATTTTATCATATAGCTAGACAAATAAAATTTATACCAGATGAAAATATACTCTTTCTTCTAATCTGATCTATTTGTGATGCATAACATTTTGTATTAATTTGATTCGAAATTAGTCGTTAAATTCATGTGCCCTACTGGTTTTACGGAGATTTTGTTATTTGTTTTAATTAATTATGTACCTCTGGAAAATCACCCCAAAAAAGACCATTTTGTACTTGTGCTAGAATCAAAATTAAAACACAATATTTAAGATGAAGAATTTAACTTTCTGATACCGTTTGTGATGTAAAAATATGTTAAGAAAAAAAGAAGTTATTAAGTGATAATGAAACTTTCCCTTATTACTCGTATATGTCAAATTGGCTCACACCTGTAGAAGTGCTAGTACGCAGTTTCTTCACTATGTTTGAATAATGAAATTTTACGTCAAAGATTTCTCTACAACCATGCAAGCTAGAGTAGTCATATTTGGTATGCAGGTTGATGACGACATGTTGTATCGTGGGATTGAGAACCAGCCTTCTCCTGCTTATTCTTCCCTGTATTTGTCCAATATTCTTTCTTTCCATACCTTGAATAATAAATTTTTTCGTCAAAGATTTCTCCACAGCCTTGCAAGCTAGAGTAGTCATATTTGGTATGCAGGTTAATGATTACTTACTGTATTGTGGGATTGAGAACCAGCCTTCTCCTCTTTTTCTTCCCTGTATTTGTCCAATTTTCTTTCTCTCTTTACTTTGAATAATGTAATTTTTTGTAACAGATTTCACAGCAACCATTCATATTTGGTATACATGGTAACAATGATTTCTCTCTCTCTCTCTATGCTTTTTGTTACGAAAATAACACCATTTGATGTTAGCAGTTAAGCGGGGGTATAGTCGGATTCGCCAACAGTTCTACTTAATTATAGAGTGGTTGCCTCTGTTTGTCTGCCTGTGTATCCTTTTGTAAACAATTTTGTTCATTCTGCAACTCCTTTAGGACATTGAAACGGGCGTATTATGCGCCGCTTGCGAAGCCCTTGTTGCAATAGGAATGCATAGATACCTGATCAGTTCCATTCCAGGTTATAAACAATGCGGAATGTTGTACAAACGTTAATATTTAAGCTTTATTTTTATGATTGTAAGCATTGATTGGCAATAAAGTATTTGACATATTTACTTGCATTATCTTTCAGTTTGACAATGACTACCTAGAGTTCCGCAACCAGATTGAAAATCTCCGCATGATGTTGCAGAACTTCATGGACACCTGGTTTGCCAAATCACTCACGGTATGCTTTTATTGTTGTATTATGACTGATGCTACCAATGCACACACATTATTTTCAGAGAGAAATTTCTACTTCAACAAAATTAATGCAATAACAACACTCCAGTAATGCTAATAGAAGACACACACGTTCTGAGAGAAATTTGTAATTTGACAAATTAATTTATTAATCTTGTTACAACTGTTTGTAGCATACTTGGCAATTCAGGTATATAAGAAAAAATTTCCCCCCTCCAAAACAAGCCCCAAAAATCTATATCTGTCTCATAAGACAGACTTATAAGACAGATCTAGAATTTTGGGATTGTTTTCCAAGGGAAAATCCCATCTTTTAGCATAATTAGTGCAATTGATTTACATATTTGGGTTTATTTTGGAGGGCAAAAAGACAACTTTTATGGCTTCCTGTTTGCTTCCCTGTATGATAAGGTCCTTTCAAAAGTGTCTACTTTTAAGGGAGCAAATTCTTACCTGTAAGAGTTGACAACCAGTGAGAAGGGCAGCAAAAGGGAAGAGCTGCATCTTTTGAAATTGTTCCAGTTTACATTAACATAAAAGAAATAATATTTGAAAATCAGGACTCGGTTGTTCTAAGCATAGTAAGCTTAATGAAGTTCTTTGTCGAGGATTTGTTAAGTCTTACAGTACTCACAAAATCTATTGTGGTAAATATTTTTTAAAAAACTGTTAGGCGCTTTTGCATTGCAAAAGCTTCTCACATTTTTTTCAGCAAAAAATGGCAGTATTTCTACATACAATACCTTTGAAAATTTAACGTCTCATTAACTTACGGCATCACTAATTTTGAACAACTGGTCCCTGATTTTCATTTTGTTATTTTTACAGACTGAGAAAGCTGTCGAGCTGCTGGGCAAATTTGAGGCTATTGCTGGTTCCAACCTCGACATGAACGAGAAGTACATGAAGGTTCTGATGAACTATAGTCGTGACCTTGAATCCATTAGGAAGCTGTATCAGAAATCCAAGCAAGATCCCATGATTCCGAGAAATCTGCCCCCAGTTGCCGGCAAGATCGCCTGGGCTAGGCAGCTGTACAGGAAGATTGAAGGGCCAATGAAAGTCTTCAAGACAAAGCCAGAAATACTCAAGGTAAACTGAAATCTGGACAAGGGGACTTATAAAAGAGCTCTAGTTGTTCTCTATCTTTGAATAAAAACATGTTATGCATCAATGTAGAAGTGCCTGGCTGATGAATGACTCCACTTAAGGTGTAAATAACGACCCGATATAGGAATGTAAGAGCATACTGATCCTATAGCCACAAGGCTACGAAAAAATGATGTTTGACCCATACAATTTTCCCATGCCTAGAGCTTTGGAAATTACATATACAGAAATACAATCAGTTCACCCAGGGGAAAGCCAAAAATTGGCTGCTTAAGACAGATGACCCCTTAATACAGATTCATTTACACTATTTTTTGGTTAAACCTTAATAAGGGTGACCACATAAGCAGCTTTGACTGTACTATATATTTCTGATACTGTAATTTGAGACACAGTCTTATACTAAACTATGAGGCACAGCCTCCCAGAAATTTTGGACAGTTGGACCAACTTGTGTGCTAAAACTCTCTCTTTGATTGTTAAAACTTGTATGATTTTGACAATCAAATTCGAACATTTTGTTTTGTAAACTATATTAGTGTTGTATTTCTTAATTTGTAAATGAATCATTTATGTGATTAATCCTCCAATTTAATTTTGAATTAATGATTTTCATTTTGTTTCCAGCACCCTGAAGCAAAGAAGATTGTGAGAAATTACAACAAGATGGCTGGTGTTCTTATGGAATATGAGGTAAGCTAATTATGATTTTGTTGGCAAATAAGGAATGAAGCAGTTCAAATGCCCCTTTACTTAGATAACGGATACATCTTCATCTTTTTTTCCCGTCATCTTTATGAAGGGAAACAACTTGACTGCCTGTGTTCATCCCTGGATGAAGAAGCCTGTTGAAAATCAAGTCTACTCTTAAAGGAAAGCATTTGCTTCTAAGGGAGCAAATTCTTTCCTTTAAGAATTGACCTCTATTGACCATGGAAGCAAAAAATGAAAGTGGTTGAGTTTACTGCCCTGAAAATGTACCTGTTTACCCCGAAATAAGTCACCATTGTTAAAGAATGTAATGTACTAGAATGAAGTGAAAGCACCAAAAAGATATTATAGATAGAGCTTCTCTGTCTTTCTGAAATTGCTTTTTAATGGAGAAAATAGTCATCTTATAATTGAACTAGATCATGTGAGCAGGGGCTCAACTGTCAGCTCAACAAGTGCCACTGCCTCATAAAAACAAGATTAAGCAAACGTTAATGAACAGACAGATGGGTGGACAATCTATGCCAAACCCAGTGAAAGGCTTATAGACACATATTGCATGGTTGCAGAGTGAATGTCACAAGAGAATCAGATTTTGCAGATGTGCTCCATACTCAGTCATATCGGAGTTAAATGTCTATGAATCTAAGTTTTCTTTTAAAATATCCTCCGATTTTGATCTCATATGCTGACTTTTATCATCAATTTTTACAGATGCTGTACCACCGTGGATGGATCCGAGCTGTAGAGGCTGCAAAATCTGGGCTGAATGCCTCCTTATTGATCCGTCACCCGGACACTGATGAGCTGTTTGTGAACTTTGACCCCCAGGTGGTTGAACTGATCCAGGAGGCTAAATGCCTACAAGCTCTGAACTTGGAGGTACCCGACACTGTGAAAGCTCTTAAAGTCAAGGAGGAGGAGATCAAACAGAACCATGTTGAGTGAGTATGGTTAATGTTTGTAAAGTACTTTCTTTATTCAATTATTTAAAACAATCCAAAATTCCCGATCCAATTATTAGATGGATCTAGACAACAGGGACAAAAGCTCACAGATCAGCATGCTGATCTGTGAGCTTTTGTCCCTGTCGTCTGGTCTGTCTTGGCTTATTTTTGCCAATTTTGCATGTATAAACGGTCGGTCAGACATTTGTTGTTTTGGGGTATTAGTGTGTATTGCAGGGATTTAAATTTATGCAAACTTACTGAGTGTCAATGTCAAGATTGTTGATATAACAGGAACATTTGTACAATAACAAAAATTTATATCTTGTCAAGGAGGTATGTTACATATGAATAGCAACTCTTGTTTCCATGCTTTCTTAGTTAGCTGCTTTTGCCTAAGATGTTTTTCTGACTTTTTTTAGCCTCCAAGAGATGCTTCAGGAGTACAAGGCAATCCTTAATGGTATTTCCCCAGTAGTGATGCCCTTGATGAAACCCTACAAGAACAAGGTTGAGGATGAACTGAATCCTGGAGTTGTCTCCCTTACCTGGATGTCACTAAATGTGGACACCTGTAAGTAAAATTTGGGCACCATGCTTCAACTTTGTCTTGTAAAGGGAGTGGCAGAATCAAGACATAGGTATTACTGTTTGGAAGGAAGCATAAACTTTGTGTCAGTTTTCCAGGTGAGCTCAGCCTTATGATTCTCAGCATCAAGCACTTTTCACGCTTAGAATTGTGTATCAGGGAATGCCCAGTGAGTCCACAATCTATAGAAAAAGTGCTTCACGCTAAGAATAGTGAAGCACGATACGCCCAGTCAGATATGCTTATTTTCTGTGATTTTATTTATGTTGCTTGTGTATTGAAAACTGGTGGTAATAAAGTATAATCTACATCTAATTGTTTTCGTATTTGTCTTGAAATTATTGTCATAAGAACTTGTGGTCAGCTGGAAAATCTGTTTATCTGGGCCCAGTAGTTCAAAACTAAAGATGTTAGTTAACGAGATGTTAAATTTTCAAATGTATTGTGTGTAAAAACACTGCTAATTTTTGCCCCAAAATGCGAGGAGCTTTTTGCAGTGCAAAAGCTTCTCACAATTTTTCAGCAAAAAATATCAGAGCTGTTGAGTTTGGGAGTAATCTAATACTTAACGATTCCTGGACTAATGACTTTGTTAAGCTTAGGATGCTTTGAGCAACTGGGACCTGGTCACTTCTATAATGGTTTACCTGTCTTTACCACAGTGACATTTTAAGATCCTGTAAACTATAATACAATGCATATAAGCTTGGCTCATTTTATTTAAAGCAATAATATTTGGCTTTCTTTCTTTTGAATGAGTTCTTTGCTCTTGAAGGAACTCCTTTAGATTTTAATTCTAAATATGATTTTACTATACCATTGAAATGGATTTGAACTCAACTCGTGTATTCAAACTTGTCCATCTACCTTGGATACAAACTGACTCATACACATGTAAGATTTCTCTCTCTTCCAGTCATTGAGAAAAACTACAAGGTTATGAAGGACCTTGGCAAACTTGCAAAGACTGTTGGGGATATTCTAGAATGTCGTATTGAGGCCGTTCTGGAGGATATGTCAACAACTGCCCTCTGTGAACTCCCAGAGGAGGAGCCTGTTACCATGGAGAAATTCCTGGAGATAACCAATGAGGTGGTGAATAGTGCTTCCAAGTATCTTGCCAAGTGAGTATGGTGAAAGTCACTGAATGTGGACTCATTTTCATGTATAGAATATTCTGAGCTTGCAAAAAAATGAGGGCCCTGTTGCTCAAAACTAAAAATGTTGTTACTTAATGAGACCTTACACAGAGCTCTAGATAATAGGGAGTATTTGGTGATAATAAGGGATAATTTTTGTTAATTCTGGATAAAAACTTATGTTGTGACCCCTCATCTGAACCGTCTCGATGAGACGGTTCAGATGAGGGGTCACAACATATGGCTTCGACAGAAAATAAGAAAAATTGTCCTTAATTATCATCAAATACTCCCTCTTATCTAGAGCTCTGCTTACATTTCTCATTTCTAGGTGGTGTTACTTACTGGGTGACGGTCAAAATATTGGCTGATCGATATAGTTCCATGTGTGATGAATGTCTTGTCATCACGCAAAAATCAAGGTTGATGGTAAAAAATTTGTTACTGTAACTCTGCATACAGTAGGTTGGGTGAAAAATATATAGCACAATTTATATTGGAGCATCTCATCTAAAATTATATGACTCTTCCATCCTCGAAAGTTCATTTTGTCACATAGGGATGTTTTATGAAATGTTGGCAAACATTGCACACCCTGATCAGTCTGCTTCTTAGGAGCAGTTTGATCTTGGTGTACATTGTATGCTCAGTTGTTTTAATTTATATATAACAAGTGTTTAAGGTATTTTAGCTTTTTTTGAGTACCATATATGCGGAAAGTTTTGCCTAATTTGTCTAATATTAATTTGTAGTAGTTTGTGGTCATCCTGTGTTTGAAAATTTTAACCCGTGAAAATTGCCACATATATGGTATTAATTCCTACAGTCAAAGCCACCTGGTAGAGAAAGCAGTCTATGAGCTTGTTGATACCTTGAAAGCTGGACTAACTGAGGAAGATCGTAAATATCTGAATGCAGAGGAAGGATATGCATGTTTACAGCCAGATCACAAGAACAAGAAGCAGCGTTGCCAGGATTGTATTGCCTGCTCCTTCTATGCCCTCCTGAACTACTTTACTCAGAGGAATACTGAGGCTCTCGTCAAAGGTAGCATTTGATAACTTTTTTGTAAACATATATAAACATATTTTATGGCCTAAAAGCAGTATCATGACAGTACTTAAAGAAAATGCTGTTTAAATTGTTTTCTTAAAAAAAAAAAAAAAAAAGAGAACAATTAAAAAGCTAAAGTTAGGTCTAATTTAAGGAAAATTTGTGTATCTTGGAAACAAACATATTTATTTTGAAACACAGGTAAAAAGTAATGGAGAAAGATGCGCTTTGTTAATCAAATAGAAAACTTCATATGTGTGACACTTTGACAGTTATTATGTTTCAATAAGAAAAATGTTTGGTTGATTTTAACTCCTTGCCTTTTTTCCCCCAAAAAAGATCTTTGGATCAAATTTTCTTAAGTCATTGTTTGTCTTTATAGGTACTCGTCTGTCTTTGGATGCCATCAAGCGTCGTCTGCAAACATCAAACAAGTACACCAAGGACAAGCTTGAGGAGGATGCAAAACCTCCCCTGTTCCGTGCTGATATTGTCCTGCAGATTCCAAATGTGGTAATGAAGCCAAGCCTTGATGATCTGCAGTCGTCACTCAATAAGGCGGTACAGGTGATCCTGAAGACTTCCATACAAATTCCTCAATGGGAACACTTGATTGTGCACCAAAAACAACAGCAGAAGGTAAGTTAAGGCCAGATTTTATTTTCTGTTGTGTTATATATCTGCAAATGTATGCATTTAATAGATGTTTTATTACAAAGTAGAAGTAGCTACAACAAATGAGCCACGACACGAGAAAACCAACAAAGTGGTTATGTGGACAGCCAAAACTGTGATCAGACTGGGCGCAGAACCACTTTGTTGGTTTTCTTGTGTCGCAACTGATATGATCCATCAGACTGAGAGTATATGACAGGCTTTTGCAAATGCATAATGAAGTATTTGTTAATAAGTTATTCTGGACAAAAATATTTAGGAATTAAAGTCGCATGCTGGAAATGTATGGTTGTAATAGGATGATATTTCTCTTAATTCACCAGCTATATAGTGCATTCAGTATATGGGTGTCTTTGCCTATGTTTGTAACCCTTTAGACTCAGGTTAAGGTTTTTTGAGGTTTTTTTGTCTCCCTTACAACTAGCAGGAGGGAGGTAGAGTGGAGTCGGGTAATTTCGGACAGCGGGTAAATTTGGACATACCATTGCAAACAGTGAAAATCCAGATGAGACGGCTCATAATGAGCCGTCTCATCAGGATTTCCACTGTTTGCCCAGTTAATTTTGTTTGAATCCCAAAACATCTGACATATCAAGGAAACAATGTCACCGTCCGAATTTACCCGCTGTCCGAAGTTACCCGACTCTCCTCTATAGGAATTATTTTCTGGTGTTGGCAGGGGCAGTGGCATAGTTTTCTGGTTTACCTCTGTTTTGTGACAATGTGTGGACAGGCGATATACTGCATTCTGCTGAATTTGTATAATGTTTTAAAGAATAACATTTTCTGACAAGGTACAAGGCTGGGACATTTGTGTACTGTACATGTAGATACAATTCTTGTCTTCTCTTAGACCATTGCCACTATGAAATAAAGTGAAATTATATTTTTCTTTGACTTTCCATATCTGTTCTATATGGTCAGGAGAATAAAAATTGACAGTGTCAGTGGCTCAGAAAGTACCTGTACCTAAATATTCCCAGAATTTTCTGATTTTAGTGTGTTAGAAATGAATTTTATTTGAAGTCAATGTGAATTATAGATTAAAGATAAAATACTGGTTTAGACTTCTGCAAAAGTGTGTGGTCAGTAATTTTACTGGGTACTGAGACTAGCATATTTTATGGTAAAGTTAGAAACTAACTTCTTAAGAGCTATAAAGATTTGTAAATTGGTCATCAAGCAGCTGTTTTCAGGCCACTCAAAAATTGATTTATCTGAAATAAAACTATATAAATGATAATTTTAGCATCTGCTATATGCTTATATCATTAAACATGCATATGCTCGGGAAATAACAGCTGAATTGTGTAGGCCTCATTCATATTGTATCTTATGGTTTTCTTTAGCCTTTCTTGCATTAGATGCTATCAATGCTTGATTTGCATTTCTATTGTCTTGGCTGCAACTATCAGAAGTCAGACATAGGTATTACTTCTGTGATGTGGGCCGTGCCGGCAGATTAACTTTTGTCAAGTTTTCTGGTATAGCTCTGGTCCTGAGGTTATAAAACTTTTTTCGTGCTCAACTAAGCTGAGCATGAATTTTTCTCTGCTGATAAATATGAAAATGCCAACTAATGTTGGCATTTTCATAATTTTTCTCTGCTGATAAATATGAAAATGCCAACTAATGTTGGCATTTTCATAATTATAAGCAGAGAAAATTTCATACTCAACTAAACTGAGCATGAAAACAACTGTACTTATCAGTAATTTGCTATTTATTAGCAGCTAAAATTTCATGCTCAGCTGAGTTGAGCATGAAAAAAGTTTTATAACTTTGGGGCCTGGTTTGTGACAATGCGCAGACAGGTGAGACACCGCAGTCCATGGATTTCTTGTGCCATATACCAATAGCTTCAAACATAACATTGCCTGCCTTGTTCTTGCAACAGGAAATGTTTCCACATCTGTATGCTGTAAGTTTAATTAGTTGCAACAGTGCTTGGTATTTTACAGAGTTCTACAGATGTAGCCAGATTTTTTATATCTCTTTTTTCTTGAATAGATGTGAAAACAGATTTTGCCTCACCGTACTGAAAAAATTCATATATATTGGGACAAACATGCTTGTGCGAACATTGTAGACTCAGATCAGCCTGAGTCTACAAGAGATTCCACACAGTTTGCCATTTGGCTAATGGTTTTATAAGGTGAATTCTAATGCACTTACAAATATAACGCGACGTCTGATTGGATAACGTCAAAAATTTGCGACAGTATATTCTGCAATATACTGTCGCAAACCCGACGTCATTAAGTAACGTCGCTTCTCATTGGCTGACGTTTGGTTTTACGTTGCTGACAGCGCTTGAAATGGATGCAAAACAGTACATTCTGAAGGGTGAAAATGTGGAAAAGTGCATTAGAATGGGGATAACTGTATTGAAAATTGTCATTTTGGGAGGTAAATCATCAGTTTTATGGTCGCAAATTGCGTTTTACGGCTCTGCTGGCGCGCCGCCGTAAAACGAAATTTCCGACCATAAAACCGATGATTTACCTCCCCAAATGACAATTTTCAAGACAGTTATCCCCTAATAGTACACTTTCAAGGGGAGCAACTCTGCCATTTTGATTTTCCTCTCTTCTCATTGGGTTCATTTCTTACTTAAAGAATTTGCTCCCCTAGGAAGCGTTCCCTTGGAGCAGTTTCTTTCCTTTAAGAGAAGACTTGAATTTGAAAGGGCTCCATCATCCAGGGCAGCAAATTAAAAGTCACAAAAGTTGTTGTTTTTTTGTGTGTAAAAATGGTAGATGAGATGGAGTTGTACTGTTGCACCTTATAAAACATACCCCTGAAAGGGCAAATGGACTTATACGGATTTGAAGATAGAAAAGTTCATTGCAGAAATGAAACAGTTGTCCAGATATATAGGTTTAATATAGCATTACCATTTGATCAAGTATATTTGGTTTGGTTCCTGGCTTTTCCGAGGAGGAGCCATAGTGTAGTGGATAAGGCGCAAGACTACCAGTCCAGGTGTCACAGATTTAATTCCCACTTCTCTGGTCTCTCAAATGGGACTTTAAACTGAGGTCCTGTCGATTGATATCTCCTTATGACCTATGTGTTGGTGGGACATTAAACCCGAGCTCACTCTCTGACAGTCTGACACTAAATATAAGAAGTGGGTTCTCTCCCTTCTTCACAGAAAGGGGAGTAAGAAATGTTGAAAAGAGAGACTGGAGGTGACTTACCCCTTATGTCTTCCATTGAAAGATATGGTTGGTCAGGTGACATCATTCTTATGAGCCTGGAACCAAAGCAGATGTACATGTTCTACCACAATACTATTAGATATCTTTAAACGATTTTCTTTCAGCATGTTATAGGAAAGTCAGGTAAATTCGGACAGCGGGTAAATTCGGACAGTGACATTGTTTCCTTTATATGTCAGTTGTTTGGAATTTAAACAAAATTAACTTGGCAAACAGTGAAAATCCTGATGAGACGGCTCATCATGAGCCGTCTCATCTGGATTTTCACTGTTTGCAATGGTATGTCCAAATTTATCCGGTGTCCGATATTACCCGACTCCACTCTAGGTACTGAAACTTAAAATGTCTGTATACAGAACTTTTATGATTTGTGAGGCAATTTCTCGTGTATTATTATAAGAAATGCACACAAAATTATGCAGGGTGCCTTGAACAGTTTTAGTTGGATAGTCTTTTTTTATTGAAAAAAACAACAACAATAAAACATATTAATGTTCATTAAAAGAATGTGTGTTTATAATTTTGATAATTCACGAAGGTAACAATACCATGTATTTATAACAGAGATCAGCATCTGTTACTAAGGTCAGTGCATTGTTACACTGGTGTTAAGTTTTTTTACTTTCTGTGGAAAGATAACTTTGCTGTCAGTGGAGTTATTTCTCTTTAATCTGCCCACAAACAGGGGCTGGTGACTCAATAACTTTGCCGTCTCTATCATTTATGCTTAATAATTTTAATTATTTCACCCCTGGTAATAGATTTGAGGGGACCGAGAACAAAGAGAATTACAAGAGTTTGTATACTACCTCTAGAAACCAGAGGACCAATGGTCCTGTAGCTCACCTGACACTTGGCCCTGGTATATATTTTCATGCTTTTATACATGTATATAGCACCAGGGCAGGGGCCCCCTCCCTTGGGGATTAATGTTGAGTCCCAATTCTATATACCAAGCCACAAGGTCACTGGGCCTTTGTTTCTGGACAAAGATTTCTGAAGGGTTTTTATCATAAATGGGTGTGGCGGCCACCATGTTCATACGACCATGACCATGTGAACAAACTTTGATTCCTTTGACCCAGTATTAAAGCTCCATATGAAATACAGTAATCATTTGTATAAACTATGATGGGCCTGAGTGCCCAATGCTACATACCAGTACCAAGTTTCAAGGTTATAGGCCTTTCGGTTCTCGAGAAAAAGACGTTGAAGAGTTTTTAGCTCACCTGAGCCGAAGGCTCACAGGTGAGCTTATAGTATAGGCAGGCATCCGCCGTCCGTCGTCCGTCTGTCAATGTTTTCAAACGACATCTCCTCTGAAACTACAAGGCCCATTGTTACCAAATTTCATATACAGCATCTATAGGCAAGGGGAACCAATAATACTGTTTTTTATCCAAATCCCTTTGGAACTTTGGTTGCTATGGCAACGTAAAGTTTCCATTGACTTGTATGGGAAAAATTGAAAATTTGCATTTATTGCTATGTCACTGTAGATATTTTGACAAATCTTTTACAGAAATGTTCCTTTAGTAGTCCTCTATCAACCACATGAAATTTCTATAAATTACACAATTTTGCTGGTTGCCATGGCAACCAAATGGTTAAAAAATTAAAAAATCTTCTCCTCAGAAACTGTGCATCCAATAAAGCTTAGGCTTCACAGAAAGAATCTTAGTACTAGCCTCTATAAAAATACTGTTTTTCTTGGCAGTTGCTCGAGCAGTTTGGTTGCTATGGCAACTTACAGTTGCCATTGACTTATAATGGCAAAATAGAATATTTGCATTTATTGCTATGTCATTGAAGATATTTTGACAAAACTTTTATAGAAATGTTCCTTCAGTAGTCCTCAACCAGTCTTATTAGATTTATGCAAATTGCACAATTTGGCTGGTTGCCATTGCAACCGAATGGTTAAAAATAGAAAAATATTAAAAAATCATCTCCGCAGAAACTGTGTTGCCAATATAGCTCAAACTTTACAGAAAGAACCTCAGTACTAGCCTCTATAGAATTACTGTTTTTCATGGAAACTGCTCCAGCAGTTTGGTTGCTATGGCAACTAAGAGTTTCCATTAACTTATAATGGGGAAAATGGAAATTGGCAATTTTTGCTGTCTAACTGCAGTTATTTAGATTTTTTTTCTACAGAAATGTTTCTTGAGTAGTCCTCTACGATTTATATGAATTTTCTCCAAATCGCTGAATTTGATTGGTTGCCATGGCAAAATATAGGGTAAATTTTCGAAAAAAAAAACATCTTCTGCTCAGAAGCCATATGGGGGATGAAGCTGATATTGTGCAGATGTGTTGATGACAGTAGCCTCTACATAAATTTTATTCTTTTTCTTCCAATCCCATAAGAACTTTGGTTGCTATGGCATCTTATAGTTTCCATTGACTTATTATGGGAAAAATGAAGCCATGAGGGGGATGAAGCTGATACTTAGCATGCATATTGATAACATTAGCCTCTACCTAAAGTATGTTTTATATTATTATTGCCCGTGTGAATTCGTTGCTATGGCAACTTAAAGTTTCCATAGACTTATAATGGGGAAAGTGGACATTTGCTATTTCTGTGTTACTGCAGATATTTTGACAAAAGCTTTACAGAAATGTTCCCGGAGTAGTCCTCTACCAGCCATATGAATATTTCCCAAATACCTGATTTTGAATGGTTGCCATTGCAGCCAAAGATCTTCTTCTGAGAAGCCATTATTGGGGGATAAAGCTTTTTTTCATAAATATTTGTGATATTATCCTCCACATAAATGGTGCTTTTTATTGCTGTTGTACATGGTGTTTTGTTGCTGTAACCTCAGTGCTCAGGTGAGCGATATAGGGCCATTGGCCCTCTGGTTACCATATATGGGCATGGTGGCCATCTTGGTCAAGTGACCAAGACCATCTGAACAAACTATGGTTCCTTTAAGCCGGTGAAGCTCCATATGAAATATGGCTTCAATTGACCCTAGTGGCCTCTGAGAAGATGTTTGAAAATGTTGACGGGTGACAGAATCTCAATGACCTTGTACAAAAGTCAAAGAATGACCTTGACCTTTAACGACAAAATATCTTCATCTGGTTATTTAGTCAACCATATATACCAAATTTTGCACCTTAGACTTAAATAGTTTCTGAAAAATCCACTGTTTAAGCATTTTCCCATATACAAGACTACATAATGTACCAAAGCTGACAGTGTCATAAATTAGGTCAAGGTCAACGCATGATCATTTGTATAAACTATGATGGGCTTGAGTGCCCAAAGCTACATACCAAGTTTCAAGGTTATACACCTTTTGGTTCTGGAGAAGAAGATTTTGAAGGGTTTTTACCATATACGGGCATGGCTGCCATCTTGGTCAAGACCCTGAGAACAAACTTTTATTCCCTGATCACACTTAGACTCCATATGAAATTTTGCTTCAGTCAGACCAGTGGTTTCAGAGGAGTAGATGTTTTGAAAATCTTGATGACGGACAGATCTACAAAATGACCTTGACCGTCAGTGACATAATATCTTCATCTGGTCATTTAGTTGGCCATATATACCATGTATTGTACCTTAGACTTAAATAGTTTCTGAGAAATCCACTGTATAAGCGTTTTCCCATATAAAAGCCTAACGTACCAAAGTTGACCATGTCGTAAATTAGGTCAAGGTCAACGCAAGGTCATCATTTGTATAAACTATGATGGGCCCGCATGCCCAAAGCTACATACCAAGTTTCAAGGTCATAGGCCTTTTGGTTCTACAGAAGAAGATTTTTGAAGGGTTTTTACCATATATGGGCATGGTGGCCATCTTGGTCATGTAGCCCAGCCCTCCGGTATAAACTTTAGTTCCCCTATCCCACTGAGACACCATATGAAATTTGGCTTCAATCTCCCCAGTGGTTTCAGAGGAGAAGATGTTTGAAAATCTTGATGACGGACAGACCGACAAAATGACTTTGACCTTCAGTGACATAATTTCTTCCTCTGGTCATTTAATTGACCATATATACCACATATTGTACCTTAGACTTAAATAGTTTCTGAAAAATCCATTATATAAGGGTTTTCCCATATAAAAGCCTAACATACCAAAGTTGACCATGTCGTAAATTAGGTCAAGTTCAACGCAAGGTCATCATTTGTATAAACTATGATGGGCCTCGCATGCCCAAAGCTATATACCAAGTTTCAAGGTCATAGGCCTTTTAGTTCTGGAGAAGAAGATTTTTGAAAGTTTTTTTTACCATATATGGGCATGGCGGCCATCCTGGTCATGTGACCCAGACCCCGGGTACAAAATTTTGTTCCCCCATCCCACTGAGACTCCATATGAAATTTGGCTTCAGTTGGCCCAGTGGTTTCAGAGGAGAAGATGTTTGAAAATTGTGACGACGGATGGTCCGACGGAATGACCTTGACCTTTAGTGACATATATCTTCATCTGGTAATTTAGTCGACCATGTATACCAAGTATTGTACCTTAGACTTAAATAGTTTCTGAGAAATCCACTGTTTAAGCGTTTTCCCATACAAAAGCCTGACGTACCAAAGTTGACCATGCCGTAAATTAGATCAAAGTCAACGCAAGGTCTTCATTTGTATATACTATGTTGGGCCGTCATGCCCAATGCTACATACCAAGTTTCAAGGTCATAGATCTTTTGGTTCCGGAGAAGATTTTTGAAGGGTTTTTACCATATATGGGCATGGCGGCCAATGTTGGTAATGTGACCCAGACCTTGGGTATAAAATTTCATTCCCCTATCCCACTGAGACTCCATATGAAATTTGGATTCAATCGGCCCAGTGGTTTCAGAGGAGAAGATGTTCGAAAGTCTTGACGACGGATGGTCCGACAGAATGACCTTGACCTGTAGTGACATAATATCTTCATCTGGTCATTTAGTCGACCATGTATACCAAGTATTGTACCTTAGACTTAAATAGTTTCTGAGAAATCCACTGTTTAAGCCTTTTCCCATATAAAAGCCTAACGTACCAAAGCTGACCATGCCGTAAATTAGGTCAAAATCAACGCAAGGTCATGATTTGCATAAACTATGATGGGCCCGCATGCTTGATGCTACATTCCAAGTTTCAAGGTCATAGGCCTTTTGGTTCTGGAGAAGAAGATTTTTGAAGGGTTTTTACCATATATGGGTATGGCGGCCATCTTGGTCATGTGACCCAGACCCAGGGTATAAACTTTCGTTCCCCCCATCCCACTGAGACTCCATATGAAATTTGGCTTCAATCCGCCCAGTGGTTTCAGAGGAGAAGATGTTTGAAAATCTTGACGACAGATGGTCCAACAGAATGACCTTGACCTTTAGTGACATAATATCTTCATCTGGTCATTAAGTCGACCATGTATACCAAGTATTGTGCCTTAGACTTAAATAGTTTCTGAGAAATCCACTGTTTAAGCGTTTTCCAATATAAAAGCCTAACGTACCAAAGTTGACCATGCCGTAAATTAGGTCAAGGTCAACGCAAGGTCATGATTTGTACAAACTTTGATGGGCCGGCATGCCCGATGCTACATACCAAGTTTCAAGGTCATAGGCCTTTTGGTTCTGGAGGAGAAAATTTTTGAAGGGTAGTTACCATATATGGGCATGGCGGCCATCTTGGTCATGTGACCCAGACCCCGGGTATAAACTTTCGTTCCCCCATCTCACTGAGACTCCATATGAAATTTGGCTCAATCCGCACAGTGTTTTCAGAGGAGAAGATGTTTGAAAATCTTGACGACAGATGGTCCGACGGAATGACCTTGACCTTTAGTGACATAATATCTTCATCTGGTCATTAAGTCGACCATGTATACCGAAGATTGTACCTTAGACTTAAATAATTTCAGAAAAATCCACTGTTTAAGCGTTTTCCAATATAAAAGCCTAACGTACCAAAGTTGACCTTGCCGTAAATTAGGTCAAAGTCAACGCAAGGTCATGATTTGTACAAACTATGATGGGCTGTCATGCCCGATGCTACATACCAAGTTTCAAGGTCATAGGCCTTTTGGTTCTGGAGAAGAAGATTTTTGAAGGGTTTTTAGCATATATGGCCATGGCGGCCATCTTGGTCATGTGACCCAGACCCCGGGTATAAACTTTCGTTCCCCCATTCCACTGAGACTCCATATGAAATTTGGCTTCAATCGGCCCAGTGGTTTCAGAGGAGAAGATGTTTGAATATCTTGACGACGTATGGTCCGACGGAATGACCTTGACCTTTAGTGACATATATCTTCATCTGGTCATTTAATCCACCATGTATACCAAGTATTGTTCCTAAAACTTAAATAGTTTCTGAGAAATCCACTGTTTAAGCGTTTTCCCATATAAAAGCCTAACGTACCAAAGTTGACCATGCCGTAAATTAGGTCAATGTCAACGCAAGGTCATGATTTGTACAAACTATGATGGGCCGGCATGCCTGATGCTACATACCAAGTTTCAAGGTCATAGGCCTTTTGGTTCTGGAGAAGAAGATTTTTGAAGGGTTTTTACCATATATGGGCGTGGCGGCTATCTTGGTCATGTGACCCAGATACCCGGAACAAACTTTCGTTCCCCCGACCTAGGTAGGCTCCACATGAAATATGGCTTCAATCGGCCCAGTGGTTTCAGAGGAGAAGATGTTTGAAAATGTTGACGACGGACGGACGGACGATGGACGGACGACAGACGGACGGATGAACGGACGACGGATGCCTGGCTATACTATAAGCTCACCTATGAGCCTAAAGGCTCAGGTGAGCTAAAAAGCTCACCATGTTTTAGTTGATTAGGGTGGATGGGTACACCATCATGTATTTTCAGCAGTTTTGCAAAGGGAGACTACTTTTGTGACCTCCTGAGGCAGGGAGCCCTTCCAAAATGGAGTCTATTGTTAGAGAAAATATTTAGTTCCAAGGGGAGCAAATTCTGTCCTTCCTGAGTTTACCTCATTGAAAAGGGAAGCAAAATGGAAATTGGCAGATTTGCTTCCCCTGAAAATGTACCCATTCACCTTAATACAGTTGTATACTTTGGTGCGTGTTGCTGAACATATCAGACAGCAGATCTATACACTCCAGAGTATAAGGGGTTGGTTTAAAGGCATATGGGTACAATGCCATCTTTTTATTTCAAAGGGACTATTTCTGTAGCTTCATGATTGCTTCTTTGAGTGATAAGATCTTTCTGATCTGAGTGAGGAAACCCTTCTGAAAAGGGTTTACTGTCTGAGAGATGAATCCCTTTTGAAAAAAAAAGTCTACTCACAAAGGAAAGAATTTCCTTGAAGGGGAGCAAATTGATGATCTCCAGCAGGAAGGCAAAAACAAAAAGGGCTTAGACGTTTTTTCATGAAAGTGTACCCTTTCACCTTATTGATATTGCTGAGTACATGTATTTAAAATATAAAATATAAGAGCCGTGACACGAGAAAACCAACAAAGTGGTTGTGCACCAAACATAGACTCTGAACAGCCTGGGCAGCCACCCAGTCTTATAAGACTCTTCGCAAAGTGCTTAAAGGGTAGTTAAGGTACCAAGCTACCTCCTTGCGGACAGCGAAGACTGATCAGACTGGGCGGATGCCCAGGCTGATCTAAGTCTGCGCTGGGCTTACAACCTCTTTGTTGGTTTTCTCGTGTCGCGGCTCATAATATTTAAACACAAAGACATGTCCTTCATTGCAGCTGCCTTACTGAAAAGTTGTTCTAATGTGGGGCAAATATATACATGTATAGTGAATTAAATAAATTGTTTTCAAATTATCATCCATTACTTCACTTATCTGAAGCTTGAACAGGAATTACCAAGGGTGACAAGTAGAAGGGACCATTTTAGACAAATCAGTTGTATGAACAATATACCCCTATAAACTTTCAAGGTTAATGTTTTTCCCCAAAAAGTTGACAGTTGGTCCAGGAGTGACCCCTGGAAAGAATATCAGTATTTAATGCACAGCAAGAAATTTAGCTTTAAGGAAAAATCAGGAAATTTTGATTTGTCATGGAAATTTGAAAGGAACTTGAAAAGCATGGAAAAATCTGGGAATTGGAAAATTGATGGCTACAGCAGTCTGCAGAAACTAAACATTTCCTGCTTAAGGGGAGCGGACATACTTCTAAGAAAGCTAATCCTTATTTCCTTCCTAATTGGGGGGCTTTTCTTACAGGAGAGAATTTGTTCCTTCTGGGAGTTTAAGGGAAATCCCCAACTTTTCAAGTATTACCTTTAGCACTATATTTCACACATTAACTCCTATTACCAGGGGTATGTATGCTACTAAACTGCATCGTGGTATATGGATACACCTCCATGCTTTTCTGCAATTTTTACAAAGGGAAACAAAGTATGTGACATTCTATATGCTTACCAGGACAAGGAACCCCATCTGTAAAGGAATTCAGTCTTAAAAATCTGTAAGAGTTGACCCCTTTTGAGAAGGGAGGCAAAAGTGAAAACAACAGAGTTCCTTTCCTGGAAAGTGTAGACATTCACCTTAGATGTATGGATACACCTACAAGAGAAATGTTTCTAATCTAGAATCATTTGACTTCTTTGTCAAAGGGGGACACTCTTTAAGAAAAGAAATGACTTTCTTTGGAGAGCAAATTGTTTTCTGTAAAGTTACTCCCATTTCCTCCCCGTGGACATTGGTTTCACCTACCAGTAAAGCAAATGCTATTCTGAAAGAGTTGTTTCCCTTGCAGATATGGCAGCCAACCATGGAAGTGTGTCCATACACCTGAATCTTACATTTACTTGAAACAACAGCTTAACCAATCTAAAGCTGTTTCCATTCAGTTCTAATGTCATAACGTTAACCCCATACAACATGTGCACCTTAAACAACAAATCAGCTGAGGGACAAAGGGATCATAGTTTAGCAGATGTGTTTCATCAGGAAAATAACATGAAAAATGCTTACTTACCATGTAAGGGGTTCTGCCAGCTTCCAGCAGTAAATACCTTGAAAGTTCTCAAAATTGGAACAACTAGAATAATTACTGTAATTATCCTGAAAAAAAATGGAACAGTTTGTTTCACAGTGCAGGGTGCAGATAAAATGACAAATATTGTAGACCCTTGATTGTGAACCCTATGGGAATGTCTGATCTGTTTCTGCACTGTTTGCTCATACCTATCTGTATCAGTTTACAGAATTTTTCGATGGAACATTTGAATTCATGACTTATCTCAAAGAAAGACACAAAATCTTAGCTGTCCCGCTGTTGGTAAGTTGTCCAGGTGTTGGTCTGTTGTATGGAATTCTCATGTTTTGTTTCTTTTTATTTGGAATTACATGTTCTATAATCTGCTATAGAATAGGATTACACCTTCTATGATATTTTTTCATATTTGTATTATTCTTTATGAATTGTTATCATCACACAAATATTTTTCTTTGACTAATGTCTTCACAAGATATAGAGCTGAAACAGAAATAGAATAACAGTAAAAAGTATGTAAAAAGCTTCAACAAAACAATGTCTGCAAATCTGCAAATTTGTACTTGTGCACTGAGAAATTATTTTTTATAAAACTGTTGGATAGTGATCAAATAGTCTGCAGTCTGTTCCATGTCTGCATTATCAGAACAGTATAGTTAGATACATGTAGGCTAATACAATTATGGTGTCAAAGAGTAATGCACAAATAAGGTGAATGGTTACACTTTCAGGGGAAGCAACTCTGTCATTTTCTTTCTTGCATCTCATTGGTGGTCTGTAAGAGCAAATTCATTCTCTTAAGAGTAGTTCCCTATTGAAAAGGGAGTCAAAAAATTAAATCAATAGAGTTGGTTCCCCAAAAAGACTTTGCCATTTTCAAACAAAGTAGATCATTGTCAGACTGTTCCTAGGATGGTACACAGTTTTCGATACTCTTTCGGACGTTTAAATGATGAATGAACTAGTCCAAATTTAAGGTGAATGGGTACACTTTTAGGGGAAGCTACTCTGCCATTTTTATTTTTGCTTCCCTCGTCAGTGGGATCAGTCCAAAATGGAAAAAATTTGTTCCTTTTGAAATAAATTCTTTTCTTGAGCCGGACCTCATTTTGGAAGGGCTTTGTTAGCCAGAGAAGCCAACAGGAAATCACAAAAAAATTGTTCCTCTTTGTAAAAATGGTAGAAAAAATCATTGCATTGTGCCCATACTTCTTAAAGGCAGAAGGGTATTTACAAAAAATGTGAAAATAGAGAGTTTACAGTATCAAAAATTTAGTCTTTCAGACTTATTTTATTTCATGGGTAGATGTTATCTGTTGCACTCTAGTCAGAGCTCTAGATAAGAGGGAGTATTTGGTGATAACTAGGGATAATTTTTGTTAATCCTGCATCAAAACATATGTTGTGACCCCTCATCTGAACCGTCTCGACGAGACGGTTCAGATGAGGGGTCACAACATATGGTTTCATGAGAAATAAAAGAAATTATCCTTAATTATCGTCAAATACTCCATGTTATCTAGAGCTCTGCTAGTAATATGCCATGAAACTGTTTCATGAAAGCATACCAGCAAAAGTTGCTTACTTGTGGGGCCAGAATTTAGATCAAATTAGAACCAATGGTGCCCACAGAGTAAAGCAAATTAGAATTTATTCTCATGGCGGTCATGGTGTCACTTTTGCAAAGTTTCTGCTGAGCCAAGCAAATGGATTCTTGTAACAATAACATAGTCAAACATGTGCTAGTTTTAAAAATCTGTTTTTCTGTCCAAAGGTTCATCATGATTTTTGTCCATCTCTTTCCATTTGTTGAGTCATCTTGAAGTTCTAAAGCAACAGATAACAAAATTTATATGTGGAAAAATTAAAAAAAAAATGATATGAGATTTCATAGACTAGGAGGCAGACATTGTAGACCCAGATGAGGCAGGTTATTATGATCCACCTCATCTGGATGTATGCTGTTTACAGATTGAACACTTTTCTTTTTTGCCACTTTAAGAGTTAATTCGCAAGCAGAAACCAAAGCTTTGTAATTTCTACAGCTTTTCTTACATGCTAAACCTGACCAAACTTTTATTGTTAACACAGGAAATAGAGGCCGCTGCCGCAGACCAGAGTGAGGAAGGGGCCATCATGAAGCCCGCTACCGTGATCAAACCCCTCCACAAGATCATCAGTGAGCATAAGGATGTTCTGAAGATTGTTATCCAGCTTAACTCTATTATCAGCACCTTCAAGAGTGATATACAAGAGGTTCTTGAGCTGTTCTCCCAGTACGGACATCTTTGGGAGAAGGTAAATCTACTGTTACATAGAGAATACCATGTTAGTGTCTTTTGAAATCAAGTTTATCAGGCGAGACCAGAAACAGCGTAGGAATGGCGAGGCTTGCCGAGCCAGTCCGACGTGTTTTTGGTCGAGCCTGATAAACTTGATATCAAAAGACACTTACATAGTTTTCTATTTATCATGCATCATTGGAAGATTTTACGGCGTAAAGAGCGACAAACAAATGATAAGCAAAAGCAGTTTTGTTCGAACTTGCTGATGTCGCGAATGCGTTATGACGTAAGTCGGTGACGTCAGTTAACCAATCGAACGTTGATATCACGGCCAACGTCAGTATGTAGCCAGTCGTCTTCAGAGATCGCTTCTAAGGCCATGACCTGATAACATTCGCGCAAGCGCAGTTCTACAGTGACATGATATCACTTCATGTTATCATACCCCTGTTATCAGGTGAATTTTGCAGCAGGTGCATGATAAAATGTAATAAGCTGCTTGATTTCTTATAAGAGAAAGATCTTGTGTTTATTTGTATAAGCCACTTTCAGTAAGTGCTTACTGTACTTAGATGGCCAGTTATTAAAAAGATGTCTTGAAGAAAATGGATCATCAGTACTCTTTTAAAAGAACAACACTCTAGAATTTACTGAGGACCTGGGGCCATATTCATAAAGCCACTTAAGTCGTTGCTATGCTGTTGCTAAGGCTAAATATCTATAAAGGAGATTCCGTACAACTATGAAATTTGGTCTGGAGGAACAGTCTTACAAAGACTGTTCCTCCAGACCAAATTTCATAGTTGTAGGGAATCTCCTTCAAAGAAATTTAGCCTTAGCAACAGCATAGCAACCACTTAAGTCGTTTTATGAATACGGCCCCTGGTATGGAAAAATTTCAGATTAACATATATCAGCTTTGTTAATGCCTAAAAATGGGTATCCTAAGATCATAGCTGATAGCTATGACTCTTGAGCTGGGTTAAAGATTGGCTTCAATTGTGTTTAGATATAACTTTCACATGTAACTCGAATGTTTCAACATGTAATTTACAGTCTTGTTTTATACAATAATTTCAGAGTCCAGACGAGGCTGTAAAGGAATTCCTGGCACAGAATCCCATACTGACTGAGATTGAGGCTAAGATCAAGTTCTATCAGGTATGGAAAATGTTTAACAATATTATGATTTACATTCATAAGCCTGCATTTCTGTCAGTTAGGTGTCAGAGTAAACAAACTGCATGCTTTTTGTAAAATTTACAAGATAAACTAACAGGTTATCAATTTTTGCAGTTTTACTAATAAAATTAACTATTAGCAATTGAAAAACAGAGCCATCTTAGAGCATTAACACATGACCAGAAGTGCGTTAACATGACCAGGCAAGGTTTAGCAAAAATTGTGCCTGAGAACATGCCTTTTCTTCATGATCAATTCTCATATTGCCAATGCTTAGTGTGTAATAATATTGTTTAGCTTACAAAGTATCAAGGACGCTCTTGGGTTCCTGTGGCTTGATGAAAGGTTAAAGTCAGTTTTAAACAGTGAAACGGATTTGAAAATGAAACAGAAATATGAGACAAGATTCAGAATGTTAAAACCAGATTTATCTGGTTTCTAACATATTGAATATTGTCTCACAAAGTAATTTATGCGATATTTTTCAGCGTCTTGAAACTGAGGTAGATGAAGTCCAGCCAAGTTTCCGTGTTGGCTCTGTCATGTTTATGACCGACCCTCTCAAGCTTGCCCTGAACACCGAAGCTAAGAACTGGAAGATGGCGTACTCTAAGGCCCTGAATGAGAAGTGTGCCCACGACATGGATGAAATGCTGGAATTCATTGAGAACCAGATGAAGAAGCTGTCCCGCCCCGTCAAAGACTTGGACGATATTCGTTCTCACATGTCTGCCCTCAAGGAGATCCGTGCCGCTGAGATCAGAATTGATATGACCATCACCCCAATAGAGGAGAGCTATGCTATGTTGAACAAATACAACATATTCTTTAATGATGGGAATGCTGAGAGAGTGGATTCTCTGTCCTATGGTTGGACAAAACTTAATGCTCAGGTATTGTAACATTACTGTATTTTTTTGTGAATAAACTTGTCCCAGAATTAAAATTTTCTCAGTCTTTCTGGCTGTAAGGAGAATCCCTCAAAGGAAATGAAAACAAATCAGAATATAAAGTTAACCAGTATGTAATGTTCATATCTTACTGTGGAATACTTAACAAAACAAATTCTAACATTTTTGCATTCTGTAAAATAGCATGGACTATTTTCAGTACATATATTTTCAATAGAATCAGAACGAATCTAAGGGATTTTGAAATTCCATAAATGCAATACGTATAATTGGAAGAAAAATTTCTTCAGCCATGTCAGAATGATCGGGTTGAGGTAAAGGTATCCCATAGCTTTGTGGCTGTAGGGGCAGTAGCTCATGATTTTATTACCAGACTCGTGCAATTGAACGTTTCAGGATTTCTTTTCTGTGAGATGCAACTCATATGATAACAATGTAAAATCTGATATTTTTCCTCTTCAGGCTCACCAAGTGCAGAACCATCTGCTGAAGATTCAGCCAGAGTTTAAGTCCAGTTTGCTGGCTGGTGTGGAACAGTTTATGAAGGATACCACAGAGTTTGTTGGTGACTATGACACAAAGTAAGCACTACTACTGCTTTTTGTCTTGCCTCTGACCAGCAGAAGGGAGACATACATATTACTTTCCCAGTATCATTGTCAGGATGTAAAGTTTTGACAAGTTTTCTGGTTTAGCTCTTTTTAGTGACAATGTGCAGACATGCAAGACAGAATTTTGTGGAATTCTTATTTGTCTTTAATAGGTTTTAAATATGAACTTGGACATAGCATGAGAAAATATCTTGTTGGCATAGAGTGAAATTCCAGCTCGGCTTCTATGTCATCTAAATGTGTGATTGTCACTAACGGCTTTTGTAAGGATTGATGAATTGAAACGTACTTTGTTAGATAGGAGAAAAGCATATCTGGAAAAGAAATCATAAATGTTTAACAATGATTTTTATGAGGGATCATATGAAATTTAAAACAATTACATGTACTATTTTACTTTATTTCAGGGGTCCCATGGTTGATGGCATTGAGCCTCGTGAGGCTTCTGACCGCCTTAACATCTACCAGGCAAGATTTGACGAGTTATGGCGCAAGTATCAAACCTATTCTGGTGGTGAGGAATTATTTGGTCTGCCTGTGACCCAGTACCCTGACCTCCAGAGGATCCGTAAGGAGCTGAACCTGCTGCAGAAACTGTATCAGCTATACAATGTGGTCCTGGAGAATGTGAATGGTTACCAGGATATTCCATGGGTGGATATTGATATTGACAAGATCAACAACGAACTGCTGGACTTCCAAAACAAGTAAGTGTCTAATCTTGCAACGGTGTCAGAGGTGGGATCACATATACATGTAATTCCAATAAAGGAATTGGCCATTACTGATTAGAGGGTAATTCTTTTCCCACTTTTCTGGGCTTTTTTTTTTTGCATGTAAAAAGTAAAAAAAAATAAAAAAAATCTTGCAAATATTTAAGCTGTATGGCCATGTTTGTCTGCCATTATTTTGAAGAAAAACAGCTTCTGTTTGCTTCCCTGGATGGCAAAGCTCTTCCAATGTAGGGTCTATTCCTGATTGGAAGAATTTGCTCCTAAGAATTTGCTTGAGATTGAGAAGGGAGGCAAAACTGAAAATGAAACTGAGTTGCTTCCCTTTGAGTGAGCCCATTTATTTTAGTAAAGCAGTTTACATCATATTTCAATACTGATAGCATGTGAAACATATCTTAGCACATGTATTGTAATCTTCAGATGCCGCAAGCTTCCCAAGGCCCTGAAAGAATGGCAAGCATATGAAGAGCTTAAGAAAACAATTGACGATTTCAACGAGACTTGTCCACTGCTGGAGATGATGGCTAACAAGGCAATGATGCCCCGTCACTGGGAGAGACTGGCCCAGATCACTGGACATGCTTTTGATGTAGAGGCAGACAATTTCTTATTGAGAAATCTGATGGAAGCCCCACTGTTGGAGAATAAGGAAGATATTGAGGTGGGTAGGGAAAAAGTTGGCAAGTTATTGCAGATCCAGTACTGTCAGATGGCTAAGTTTTGTGGTAGACATTCCTGAGCTACAGTGTAAATGCATATCAGACTGCTTGTATAGACATTTTATAGTGGTCCAATTTTCAGAGTCAACATAAATGTCTGTACTTAAAAGTAATATTTTTACAACAGATAAATAGGAAAACATGAATCTGTGAGCACATGTCTAAAGTTGCAAAGCTGCAAATTTTTGTCCCCACTAACATAAACATGATTACAATAGATGTTGGTCGTGAGACATTCACAGCTAAAAAAATCCAGGTATATTGTTGCCATGATAAATGGAGTAAAATTTTGACTTCTTTTTGTGTGTCAGTTATTGAAACTATCATAGTACAGTAGAATTTCAATCCTTGAACAATAATGTCTCATTAACCCTGTCTGACTAGAACTTGGGTCCCTAGAGATCACATACGTAGAAACTTACCCTGGATGGCTAGAGCTACCCTTGGCTAGAACTAATTTTCTTGGTCCCTTTTTGAGCCATTGAAGTTCCACTGTATTTGGCCATTTAGGACTTGTGAGAGCTCTGAGAATTTCCAGCTATGACATTTCTGTATTCAGAGCTCTAGATAAGAGGGTGTATTTGATGATAATTAAGGATAATTTTTCTTATTTCTCATCGAAACCATATGTTGTGACCCCTCATCTGAACCGTCTCGTCGAGACGGTTCAGATGAGGGGTCACAACATATGTTTTTATGCACAATTAACAAAAATTATCCCTAATTATCACCAAATACGCCCTCTTATCTAGAGCTCTGTGTATTTGTACTTTATCAGGACACATGTATTGCCGCTGTGAAAGAGAAGGACATTGAAGCGAAGTTGAAGCAGGTGGTGAATGATTGGAGCACTCAGAACTTCCAGTTCAGCAGCTTCAAGACTAGAGGAGAACTACTGCTTAAAGGTAATGTTGTTAAGGAATGAATTTCATTTTTCTGAGTTTTATCGAAGTGTAAACTACATTGGGTCACGTGCAAAGTGAATGAACCCCAAAGGGGTTCATGTAAGCTTTGCTAGTGACCCAATGTAGTTAACACTTCGATAAACATGAGAAAAATTAAGTTCATTGCTTATATTTACATTCGTTTCAATCAAGTCTTTCATGAAAAATCTTGTATAAGCGCTAAAATTGAAGCATTAAAACATGTACACGCAGTTTCTTCTGCTAACAGCAGAACGGCATGCATGACGTCATGACGTTGCTGACGTCCAATCAGGTTGTAGAGAGCCATTGTTTATTTTTACGTCATTGACGTCTCGTGTCTCAATGTAATTATTGGAATGTAAACTACATTACGTTCCAATGATTTACTATAGGGCTTTTCAGTAAATACACCAAGAATGTAAATATTGGCATATATATTCAGTTATAAGACAGAACCTTTCCCCATCCAGAATGACCATAACTAGCTAAGTTATTCTTGTGTAATTTTACTATGGCTCTGATAACACATGCAGCAACAACACTGAAATTTGTATGTTTTGCAAATTTATTTGATGATAAGTATTACTTCCAGGCTGCGTTGACATCAGCTGACATCAGCGGCAGGGCGACAGAAATTTTGAAATCCAAATCGGTCCGTACGGCCGATGACATCATAGGAACATATGTTCCACAATCCAAAATATAGTCACAAAAACTAATTACTACACTGGAGCGCCGCTATAACGTGGGTGCAGGGAGATATAAAATCGAACCGATTTATCAGTGACATCGCAGTATAACGATAGCGAACCTGAATTGGCTGCCCTGAATCCCCCACCCACTAATAGAAAACCACGTTTACATGTTCATAGCGCTTATTTAGACATAACCAGGTAGGTAAACATATATACTACTTGTCTGACACAAAGAAAATCATCGCTGAAGCAGCCATTTAGTCCCCATGTTAATGTTCTTACTTATCGTGAAAAATGCACTGCAAGAGAAAGTGCAAGAGAAAATGCGCAGAGAGAAAATGAAAGTAGACATTGCTGGGATTCGTATTACTGCCTTTGGCATATGGGTCAATACTATGGAGCCGGTACCCAAGTTTTTATTCTAGTCAGTTCCCTTGAAAGTTCTATATACTTGCAAAAAGGTACCTTCAGGCCAATAAAAAAAAACTTTATTGCGCGAGTAATGGCGTTGGCTCATAAAAAACTCTAACCAGCCTGCAAATAATCAAGTCAGGTTTAATTTTCTTCTTTTTTTTTTTTCGAGTCAAATTCTTTCCTGATGCTTTCTCTTAAGAGTAATCAGTGACTTTACTTTGCACAGCCTTCTTCCGTGCATCGTCATGTGTATGTGTATAGGTCGTTTGCGAAAAAGTGGAGGGCAAAAAATCGATATAATTTCTTTAATACTGAATAGATTTTCTTGAAACTTTGCATACCATAATCTGTTACCTATACGAACTCATTCTAGGAAATGTAGAATTTTTTGACCTTTGAATAAAAAGTTTCCCTATTAATCATTACCATTTTTCTTCTCAATTTTATGCCATCCTTACATAGGAGGTAACCATAATGGTACAACAGCCATTGTTGTTCTATAGTTACTATACTATATACTATTACTCATTCACAAATTACCATGTGGTCTGAAATGTGTTCACTCACTACTGCGTAAACAAGAGGCTTTAAAAATAATGGGCCAATCATTTGAAAAGGATTTTCTTATGTGTTTCTCCTATATATAAGTAAATATCCATATAAGGGATATAGTCTGTACAACACTGGCTGTTCCAAACACTGCACCAACCAAGCGTGAAACTTCAAAGATTAGGGACAGATTTTAACATGAAGTTGATCTGACAATTTTTTATTTAACTGTCAAAAAAATCTGAGTTTCCTTGCATGAGTTCGTATGGGTAATAGATTAAGGTCTGCAAAGTTTCATGAAAATTTATTCAGTAGTAAAGAAATTAAATGGATTTTTTGCCCTCCACTTTGCAAACGACCTATAACCTTCGCCGCTGGCATGTGCTAATTATCGAAGATTTCTAAAACATGGTCAGTGTTCACACCTTGGCAAGACAATCAACGCTTTTATCTTTTGACAGTAGTGTATGTATATTGGATAATTATGGACAATGAAAATCCAGGCAATAGTGTGTCATTATTCATTCGCAAATAGTGTTTTTTCGGACCGAAAAAAATGTGCCTTATGCCAACTGAATTGGTTTTTCGAACTCAAATTCAGTCAGTCAGAACCGACAAAAATTTGGATTTCTGTAGCCCTGATTAGCGGAGTAAATTTTTGTCCAGTTACCTGTTTTACCTCTGTGTTGTAACAATGCTCAGACAGGGAAGAAACCGCTTTCCACAGAATTCTTGTCATAACTATTGTGGCACCTCAACCATTTACTGTAATTATTTAGAAACTGAAGCTGATTTCTCATGTGTTGGTGTATCTTAAAATTACTGATCATACAGTCAAATCTGTCTTATGGGGTCACCCAGGGGATGCCCCCCAAACTGGCTGCTTAAGTCAGATAACCCTTAATACAGGTTCATTGGCATTGTAGTTTGGTTCAAGGACCTGGAAAAGGTGGCTGCTAAAGGCAGGTTGCTCCTGAATAGAGGTTACCACATATGGTTTGACTGTACTTCTGACAGTGTATCAAAATTTCCTAATTTTACTTCAGACTTTTTAGTGTTAGAACTGTTTCACTGCTGGAGCAATGGCAAAAAGTATAGTCCCAGATCGGACTGCTCCTTCAGGTCTGATCTGGGCTGACACTGTTTCTTAAAGCTTTTCTGTTCCAGTATTTTTTGTCATCACAGTATACTGCATTTGTCTTAGACTGATAAACAGGCATATTCTTTGTTTTCTAGGTGACACAACGGGTGAGACTGTGGCCTTTATGGAAGATAGCTTGATGGTTCTTGGCTCTTTGCTTAGCAACAGGTTTGTAGGAAAAGCTTCTCTTTCTAGGCTCTCTCAGTTCAACTTTTACGTAAAGGTCAGTCTCAGTGATAATGTTTTTTCCTTTGACCTGTCTTGAACAGAAACAGAAGGCATTGATGATTTTGGCAAGGTCTTGAAACAACAAGTGAAATTTGAACTTACAAAAAATCTTTGTGCTATGGCTTATCACAGAGCATTTTGCCACTTTGTTTTCTTGAAAGTTTGTAGCAGATATGCTACATCAAGACTATTTTACTGATAATGAAATGTGCACTTAATGAAAACAATTTCATGAATTATCACTGATTAGAGCCTGTAGAGTTTGCAGATTTTTCATGTGAATTTCTTTGTATATTTTTTTTTGAGGTTTTAAAACAAAAATACAAAGAAAGGGATATGAAAGATATAATTTTGTGTTTTAGATACAATGCTCCCTTCAAGCCTAAAATTCAGGAATGGGTGCAGAAGTTGACTGGTACCACTGAGATTATTGAGAACTGGCTGATTGTACAGAACTTGTGGATCTACCTAGAAGCTGTATTTGTGGGTGGTGACATTGCTAAACAACTGCCACAGGTTAGTAGAATACTTTTCCAATTGATTTGGAGAATTTCATCTCCCACATAACTTTAAGAGGGACCCACAGAGAGATGATGCAACAGCCAAGCATCCAAATATGCGAGGTACTGAAAAAGTACAATGTAGCTTTGTGTATGCACTGTTACACAGAACAGCCATATCTACAGTCTGATCAGGAAATCAACGGTACCCTTAAGCTAAAAGCAGTATAAACTGTATTTGAGCCAAAAACCAATAATGTGGATGTGCCCCCAGCGCACTCAGATCAGCCTGGGCATCCACCCAGTCTGATCAGATTCTTTGCTCAGTGCTTAAAGGTACCAACATGCAGACAGTGAGGACTCTGATCAGACTGGGCAGATGCCCAGGCTGATCTGAGTCTGCGCTGGGCACACAACCACTTTGTTGGTTTTCTCGTGTCGCAGCTCATTTGTTCATACTTTGAGATTTAAAAGTATAATGAAAAGATTATTCATTCTAAGATCAGACATTATTTATTGCTATAGTATGTCCAGCTTAAATGGCCATATATTTTAACAATGTTTTGTATCTCTTATAGGAAGCCAAGCGTTTCAGCAACATTGACAAATCCTGGATGAAGATCATGCAGAGAGCCCATGAGCAGCCAAATGTCGTTAACTGCTGTGTGGGTGATGACACGATGATGCAGCTGCTCCCCCATCTACTGGAACAACTGGAGATATGTCAGAAATCCCTGACTGGTTACCTAGAGAAGAAACGTCTTATCTTCCCAAGATTCTTCTTCGTTTCTGATCCTGCCTTGCTTGAGATTCTGGGTCAGGCTAGTGACTCACACACAATTCAGGTATAAACAAAACTTTAGCTGCAAGTTGTATAAAACTAAGTCTTAAAAAAATAAGCTTTGTGCACCAGTCATTTGCAGCCTTGCTATCCCAGGGCTACGAAAGTGGAAGAAGTTCTGTTCTTTTACCTTAGGGTTGTCCCCACAGTACTGTGCATATAGAGGGCTTTTGATTTCCTATCAAGATAAGTTTCCAGGTATAGCATTTTAAACTGTTGAGCAGAGTCCCCATGGAAATTGATCAGAAATTTGTCCCAGCAGTGCAGGGCATCTACTAGGGCTGAGTTGAGAGATAATCCAAAGTCCTTGCTATTCCCTGGCTCTAGGGAACGACTGGTGCATTAATATTAATTCTGCTTCGTTCAAAAGGAATAATTTGAGTCACAAAGCTTTTATTAGATACAAAACTTCAGGTAAACATTAATGTTTACCTGAAGTTTTGTAACTAATAAAAGCTTTGTAACTTAATGATAATTCAGCTGTAAAATCATAGTTTGTGCTGATTGAAGAGCTGGCTGAACTATTGTATTAATTATCTGTTGAAAATATCAAAAAAAAGGGGTGAACTCAGTTCTACATACTCTGTCTGGACGTGAACATGTAGGAGATTCAGAGGAGCATAAAACAAGAATTTGAGAAATATTTTTACATTTTTTCTAACACTGTGTTGTGTAGAGTCTGTATATTTGTTTGTACTATTTCAGAACCACTTGTTGAGTGTGTTTGACAACACCAGACTTGTAACATTTGATGAGAAAGTTTATGACAAGATTCTCTGTATCAACTCCCAGGAGGGAGAAACCATCTCACTGGATGCCCCTGTTATGGCTCAAGTGAGTAATATTTAAGTTTAACTGAATTATGTGTTATTATTGTATGTCCATTTATGATTTTTGCTTTATTTTTAAAATGAAACTGTCAAAAAAAATGCCAAAGCAACCATTGTAGACTCAGATCAATCTTCTGCTTGAAGAACAGTCTGATCAGAGTCCACGCTGTTTGTAGTTCCACCAAGTGTTTTGAAAACAAAAATCTGATTTCTTTCCAATGTCTTCTGAACAAAAATTTGGAACAATTTTTTCCTGTCCGTCAGCTAATATGTTGGTTAATAGGGTGAAAAATTGTCACATTGACCTGCTTTAGATAATAGGGTAAGGTTTTCATGATCAGTGCAGACCCTATCAGACTGCACCTGGCCTTTAGCTTTTTTGCTTGAATGTTCACTTTACATACTGAAGCCAAATGGAATGCAAGGAATGAATTACCGTAATCGACCTTATTAGCGCCCTGTGCGCTTAACTTTTTCAAAATGGCGGCAAATACTTGTAGTAAACTTTCTTTCATATAAGCGCACATTTTAATAGGCTATATATTGGAGGGAACGAACTTAAAGGTAAAGCATCAGAGAAAAGCTGCTTATAAGCAGCTTTCCTCTGATGCTTAACCTTTAAATTCGTATGGATATACATGTAGAAGGATAGAGAAGATTTAGAAGTAAAAACTTAAATATTCTATTGCATTTTCAGCTGTTGTAAACGAGAAAGCAAAGGGATAAACCAGTAAAAATATGTGCATTAATAGTCCTATGCCTCACAAATTGCCACGGCGTGCGCTTATAGAGGCATGTGCGCTTATTAGGTAGAATACGGTAATACTGCATGGTAACCAATATTGCAACCAATATCTTCTCATTCAATGTATTTAAAGGTACAATCAACCCATGGTACATTCCACCCTCTTTATTACATCTAAATTCTACATTTGGCTGTTTTAGTTGGAATCAAAGTTTGCTTTTTAGAAAAGCACATTTGTTACAACAGCAAAAGTGTGAGTAAAAATTTTGTAATGAGAGCTCACCACATATGAATCTGATGGCAATATATAATATCCTTTTGTATGTATTTCTAGGGTAATGTTGAGATCTGGCTGGGTGACCTTCTGAAGATGTCCAAACAATCAGTGCACAGTGTGATCAGGATGGCTTCCATTGCTATTGGAGATCCAGCCTTCAACATGATTGAGTTTGAGAATAGCTACCCTGCCCAGGTTTGTCACATTTGATTGGTCAACGTTTTGCAAATAGTGTGAATCTAGATGAGATGGTTCATTATGAGCTATTTCTGCCATCTAGCTCTACACTATTTGCTCTTACACTTCTTTCTAAGAGCAAGTTACAAATATTTGAAGATGAAAGTTCAAGGAGTTAAAATGAGAATATTTACACTTGCCGCTGACTTCCCATAGGTAAACCTTTTAGAGCAACTGGCTTCATACACTGATGGACGACAGTTGATCATGTGACGTCGTCAAGCGATGTCTGAGGTAAACAAACGTCTTGATTGGTCCATGTGAAGTTTGATTGACGCCACATCAGGGCCATGGCTGTTTAACGTGATGGCCGAATATGTCGTTACTATCTGTTCTTCGACGCATATTTTGCATATATACATCAAATTACCACAAAAAGAGCACACGGATGTCTAAAAATAAAATCAAAATGAGAATATTACTAGTCTGTGTTAGTAAAGGGATGGTATTTTACTAGGGTTGCATAAAGTTACAAAGCATGACAAATGCGAATTGCTCAAAAGATTTTTAAATATACTTGGTATTACTGACTAGAAAACTCTTTTAGTTTTTATGAAAGATGAAATTGGGGTATTTAAGGTGTGTAACTGTTAGGAGATGGGTGGGGATAAAAAGGAAGCAGCGGCGCTGTTTAAACTGTGAGATAATATCAGTAAAGCATCAGCTAGGGTTCTTTTCTTTAAATTTGATGTATTGTGTTTAAACAGTATTCAAAGAAATTGTAAACCTCTGTGTTGGGGAAGGAAGTAGCCAAGATATGTAAAGTATAACCAGAAAGGATAACATGACATTCATCAAGTATTGATCTTAAATTTTTGTCCATTTTTAGGTGGGTCTGCTAGGTATACAGATGGTGTGGACCCGAGATGCTGAGGATGCACTCACCAATGCCCGTACAGACAAGAAAGTGATGCAGAACACAAACCAGAAGTTCCTCGACATGCTGAATGAGCTCATTGATATGACAACTAAGGACTTGAAGAAAATTGAGAGAACAAAATACGAGACACTGATTACCATTCATGTGCATCAAAAGGATATCTTTGATGATTTGGTAAGATAAAAATTGAAAATATTATTTTAGACTGTAGATAAAGGTTTCCCATAGCTTAATGGCCATAAGGTTAATGGGGCTTGTGGCCCACTATATCTTGGGCCCGTCCCTGCCATATCCATCCCTGGATTCAAAAAAGATACCCATATAGTGCTGGGTTGACAGAGTTTTCAAGTTTTCAGCTGGCCAAATGGAGATTCAAACTTATTCCAAATAAGATTTATATGGCACAAAATTTGATCAGTGAAAATGTAAGGAAATGGGGTGGATGTTGATAATAATTCTGAGAATTTTGGCTCATCCTGTTTGAAAACATCTTTTGAGATTTTCTTAATTAGGGGCACGACATGTGTGTTTGAGAAAGAAACAGATTTGAGCACAGTGGCTGGCAAACAATAGTATTATACTTGGTTTTATGTGTGCTAAAAACTTTACACATTCCTGACTAAAGACTTTAAGCTTACAAGGCTTTAGACAACTGGACCCAGAATGATAAATTGTGAAAGTCATCTTCTGTCATAGCATGGCTTATTTTTATATACATTTGGATACATTTATGATCACTTAAGGTGAGGTGGGAGTAATTCAGCGCTGCCATGCGACAGTTTCCGTCACTACGCTACATAATGACGTCGAACGTTCCATTTGATAAAAACAAGATGGCGTCAACGTTAGCCGCTTCTGTGATCACTTCATGGTCTGCTCACAAAATGCAAGGAGGCTGAGCGCTGGGCGAAATTTAAAGGAAGTAGAAAGTGCCGTAGTGGAGAAACTGAAAAAGATAGTTAGTTTTCCGTGCGGGAAGACAACTTGTGGAATATTTGACAGTTTCTTAACAGTTTATGACAGTTTATGAGACGGAGTTCGCAGCTTTTGAGTTAGAAAGTGCCGTAGAGAAGAAACTGAAAAAATATAGCTGTTCTCTGACAGTTCCTCATTAGTTTGTTAGATGGAGTTCGCAGCTGTTGAGTTGCAATAACAAAGCCTCGTGAAATTGAATCCAGAATCGCACAATGAATAGTCAGATCACTGTCTACACTTCCACCACGTACTTAGCAGTTAACATGGTAGCAGCCATAGACAGTCGTTATCATACCACCCACACTTTAAATACTAATCAGCACAACCTATGCCAAATTTCAGTTATATCAAAAATTCTTAGACTGTCCCTAGCATTTGAACACCGCCAGGCAGCCTTATCAACGTCGACGCAATGTCGTCAGAATCTTTTATCGACGTTGATACGATAATTCAACATCTGTTCTGTCAATAAGCTAAAACAATGTGGCGTTTCTTTTTCCTTGCCTTTCTTTCACTTTTCTTTTTTCATTTCTTATTTCTGTTTCAAGTGTATATCAAAGTATCTCCTGGACGCTAAAATGAATCAAAGCTGTCTATCATTTTTACAGAGAGAGAGAGAGAGAGAGAGAGATAGAGAGAGAAAGAGAGAGAGTCGACGAAGCCCAGTCGCTGGGAATGAATAAGTTTCACTAAAAAGTGTAAATCAAAAAAATATTAGAAAAGTTATTTTGCAAGGGATTTCCTAACTCTGCTTCGCACACCAGTTAGCGCTATTTTTATACGCCCGTTTTGAAAAAACGGACGTATTATGTCATGGCGCTGTCCGTCCGTCCGTCCGTCTGTCCGTCCGTAAACATTCTTGTGCGCTCCATAACTCATTAACCGTTTGGGATATATTCATGATATTTGGTAGGAATATGTATTAGGTTGGGGGAACGTGTCGCATACAGAAGTGGTTGCTCCCCCTTCCTTAGTTTCCAAGTTATGCCCCTTTGATTAATTTTTTCCCTGCCAGTCTTGTGCGCGCCATAACTAGATAACCGTTTGGGATATCTTCATGAATTTTCATAGCAATGTGTATGAAGTCTCAACGATGTGTCGCGTACAAAAATGGCTGCTCTCCCTTTCTTCATTTTAGAGTTACATCCCTTTCATAAGTTGATTATGGTTATTTTTGTGTATACATATCTTGTGCATACCTTAACTTTGTAACCGTTTGGAATATCATGATGAAACTTTATAGCAATGTGCATGATCACAAGACGATGCGTGGCATACAAGAATGGTTGCTCCCCCTTTCTTCATTTTGGAGTTACTTCCCTTTGATAAGTAATTTTAGGCATTTCTCAGTCACTCCATATCTCCTTAACCGTTTGAAATATTAGAATGGAACTTTGTAGGAATATGTATAATAATGGGGCAATGTATCACAAGCAAGAACCACAACTCTGGCTTACTGAGTTATCTGCCCTTGCATAAATTTCCTGTTTCCTCTGTGATTCCTTAACCCTACATGTGATTTTGTCAGGGGAATGTAGTAGAGCCAAGAATCTAGTATATTTAGTTTATGAATTATCTCCCTTGTTCAACTATGGCATTACTCAACTTTTGAGCCACAATAACTTTGAAGCTGATTTTTGGTATACTCATAGTATTTGATGTGTTAATTATTTGAATAATGTTGCCGTCATTAGTTATAAAGTGGTTGCCCCTGTTTGTCTGCCTATCCATCCTTTTGTAAACAATCTTGTTCATTCCATACTCCTTTATGACATTAAAACGGGCGTATTATGCGCCGCTTGCGAAGCCCTTGTTAGTTCGTGCCAAAACAGATAATGCAGCCGGCGTCATGCTGCATTCCTTTTTGGGATAGTTTTAAACTATCCGCCATGCCAGGACCTCCAGGAGAGCTCACGGCAAGAGAAAATTGACCTTTGGAGAATTGCATCTGAAATCGCGCACTTATAGTCATAATAAACATAGTTATTTTTAGTACTGGAATTCCGACGAAAGAAAATAAACCTAAAGGGAAAGCAACTATTTTCTTCAACTTCTGACGATTTTCTCAGTAGCAACAAATTCAGATAAATAAGAGAATTCAATACTGCTCAGAAAAAGACGAAATTATTTTGTGAACATAATTGTTATGGCTAGGGCAGGAACCTACCTTTAAGACGGATTATGCAGAGATTTAGAGAAACGTATTACACCTGCCTTCATCCTGCACTTTCCAGACAATGACAATCATGAGTGATGAAAGTTCCAGACAAATTTTGCCGGTAGCCTACAAAAAGCGATAGTTGATATGTGGCGCCAAAAGTTAAGTAACGTAAACGTCACCATGCGCAACGTCAACATTTCAGTCTAAAGAGACAGCAGGCCGGGCATTTAATGCACTTTAACTCGAAAGTTAAGTCGGCGACCTACTATTTTCATTGCTATAATGTGAACTTCTATCATTGGGTGATACTGTGTTAGTTTTTGAAGAAAAAAATGTGTTTTGTTTTCTCAGAATGAAGGTTTTTATCCAAGAGGTACGAGCAAAAAAGTGCATTTTCCATAGAATGCCATTATAACGTCGGGTCGTAAAAGTGGGAATATTGACGTTTTCGAGGTCAGATATCTTAAAAACGACATCGGCGACCCCCCTGTTTTATTACATTTTCTGAAAGAGGGACTGAAAATGTACAATATAAGCAAGTATGAGTAAAATCATGTGTTTTGTCAATTACTCCCACCTCACCTTAATATCTTTGTTTCAGGTGAGGATGCATATCAGATCACCAGGAGACTTTGAATGGTTGAAACAGTCTAGATTCTACTTCAAAGAAGACACTGATTCCTGTGTTATCTCCATCACAGACGTTGATTTCTGTTACCAGAACGAGTTCTTGGGCTGTACAGAACGTCTTGTAATTACTCCTCTCACTGACAGGTGATAATCTTTGCCTTCTACGTGCAACTTGAAGATAGCTGTAGAACCAAATGCTTTTTATTTTCTTTTTACATAACAGAAACTGTCAGAAGTCAGTTAGTCCTGTGGGACAGCTTTTTGTCTCATTTGCAACTAGCAGAAGTGACTTAGGTTATACTTTTCTTATGGCAGCAGCAGCTTTGTGGGGCATGAACATTTTTCGAGTTTCCGTATTTAACTCTGTTGAATTGTGACAATATCAGACAGGTGAGACTGCCTTCCGCCAAATTTTTGTTAGCAAACTTGTTCCACACAATAAACTTTCTCCATTTTATATGTTAACGAAAAAAAGTTATTTTACATACTTGATACTGAATACATTTTGAAATACAATACAGTGTGTTATGCAAATTTCTGGACTTTAGAAATTAATTACTGTATTAATACTTTTATATCAGATGGGGTTTTTGCCATAGAATGACCCCAAATACCTCGACCAGTCGTGTAATTAAGATGACGTTCTGTTGCTTCTCCAGAACAATTCCCAAAAATCTATATCCATCTTATATGACAAATCTAGATGTTTTGGGACGGGAAAACCCTGTCTTATAACTGAATAAATACAATATCAAATTAGTATTGGGGAGGTAAAAATGGGGATGGGTGGTAAGCAGTCTTATATGATTAGACGATAGAAAAGTAGAAAAAAAACAGCAATGAATGTCATATATATTTTCCAGATGTTACATCACTCTGGCCCAGGCCCTGGGTATGTCCCTGGGAGGAGCCCCAGCTGGTCCTGCTGGTACTGGTAAAACTGAAAGTGTGAAAGACATGGGACGTTGTCTTGGAAAATATGTGGTTGTGTTTAACTGCTCAGATCAGATGGACTTCAGAGGATTGGGACGTATCTACAAAGGTGAGGCTGCAAGTGGGGCTTACTGATTAAAATGATTTCCTGGTAAAATCTGAGATTTTGAAAGCCAGTTGTGGGTTGAGAGTGCAGTATGCTGACATAGTGCATGGATTTTGAAGCCGAAATGAGTCCTTGCTGTTTGCTATTTATACAAAGGGGCAGAACGTTCGTGACTTTTTGCTTGCTTACCATGATGATGTAGCCCTGATAGGGCTTCCAGTATTTGTCTAGCTTTCAGTATTTGTCTACTCTTAAAGGAAAGAACTAGCATCTATCTTCCTTTTAGGAGGTGACTCATATTGACAACAATGTTGGTCTATTCCTAAAGGAATTGTTCCTGAAGGAGCAAATGTTTTCATTAAAGAGTTGACCCGTGGTGAAAAGAGGCAGAAATGAAAAATGGCAGAGTTGTTTCCCCTAATAGTGTATACATTCACCTATATTTCTGATACTGATGTTTTGCCATATTTAATTTCTGAAAATTTCGTCTTGCAAGTCCCTCGGTGTGACTTTATTTTTCTCACTTGTTCCCATATGGATACGTCTCAGTGTGTTTTCTAAAATGTGTCTGTATCACTTGTAGGCTTGGCTCAGTCTGGATCTTGGGGATGTTTTGATGAGTTCAACCGTATTGAGTTGCCAGTATTGTCTGTGGCTGCTCAGCAGATTGCTATTGTCCTGCAGTGTAAGAAGGAGAGGAAGCCTGCATTTATCTTCACTGATGGTGACAATGTGGACCTTGACATGGAGTTTGGTATCTTCTTGACCATGGTAAATACTTAAATTTTATATTTTTGTCCCTAGATGAAAAAATCAAACCTAGGTCTTTTTTGAGCATGAACGCTTCTGTATAGAATGGTTTAAACTTTGCTTTATTGGTACTTTACACATAATTCAGTTGCCAGAAGGTTGCATGCTTGCCTTTCTGTCTAGTTCTAAGTAGATTTAACAATGATTCTGGGGTTCTACAGTCAACTCTGGATATCTCAAACATTGATATCTCTAAGCACCCTCTTATATCAAAGAATATACATGTAGTTTAGGCACGTTTCCAATTTTTATTTTCATTTCAATACCTTTTATCTCAAACTACTTATATCTCAAAGTAAATTTTCTGGGACTGCTATCTTGTACACCTTAATCTGGAGCTCCATATTTTAGTCTTCTGTTAATGTTTTGATGTTTAGAGACTGAAAGGCCGGGCCGCCTAGCGCAATCGGTAGGGCACCTGACTCATAAGTCAGAGGTCCTGGGTTCAAAACCCAGTCTGGCCACATACTTTTGTTTCTCCTTCCGCTGATTCAAGAAGGGCAGTTGTCAGTTACTGGCGAAAGTATGTGCGCTTAGTACTGGTTAACCGCTTAGGAGGTCTAAGCCTGCCCAGGAATAGTGTGGTTAGGTTAACTGACCGTCCCGACATGACCATAGTTGTTTACCGTGGACGTTAAGCATCAAATTAGTCAATCAATCAGAGACTGAAACACATGCCAAGTTTGTCTCTTCAGCATTTCAAAAGCTTGAAGAATAAAACAACAGAATATCTTTCTGTTTTGGACATGAAAGCACCGATCTGCTTTTCGTCTTAACTTTATTAAGTGAATATGTTCCTGAAAATTTGTTTCTTGAAAGGTGAAAAATAATACATGATATAAACTTACCATCATGTGTTTTCCTGCTAGAACCCTGGTTATGCTGGTCGTCAAGAGTTGCCAGAGAATCTGAAGATCAACTTCCGTACCGTGGCTATGATGGTGCCAGACAGAGCTATCATTATCCGTGTGAAGCTGGCTAGCTGTGGTTTCATGCAGAACATAGTGCTTGCCAAGAAATTCTTCACCCTATACAAACTCTGTGAGGAACAGTTGACCAAACAGGTAACCATTTTGCTAGTTGTAGTTTGAAAAAATAGTATACTCATCCTGATTGTATTTTCTTCAATTTTTCTTTCTTAATGCAAGGCTTATCTACAGTAGAACTTAATGTCTCAAACAGGCTTGGGAACATGAAAGTTAGTTCCAGTCAAAGTTAGTTCCAGCCATCCAGGGTTAGTTTCTACATAAACTGACCTATAGGGACCCAAAATAGAGTTCTAGCCAGGTATGGTAAACGAGCCATCAGGGTTTGAGCCATTGAAGTTCCTTTGTGTATATAGGCTTTGCTTCATTCATATGTAGCTGCTCTTAAAAAATGGCATGAAATTAGACTGTAAACTCCAATTAGTGTGATTGTTCTGATTTGAAAATGCTCAAGGAAGACATTGTGTTTTTCTCTGAAGTATTGAGAGTGCAGATTTGAAGAATGGGACTGTTGAAGGTTTAGGACATAAAGAGTGTCAGAGGTGAAAAGATTATATTTGACACAAATTGCCACTTTTAGTATAACTTTTTCATTAGAACTATGTTTTCTAGGATTTGCACACAGGACTTATTGTGAGTCAAGAATTGGTTTTGTAACTGATATAGTATTGTAATGTTAAAAACTTGGATATTTGATATTGTATCACAAACAAAAACTGAGTTTATTGCATTGAGTCCTGCTTTAGTGTGATTATATTGTTAATTTTAAAAAGATCCCTTAGTAAACATGCGTTCGAGGTTATAAAACTTGAGAATAATCTCAAACTCAAAATAAAGCACACTGATTGGCTGCTTCCGTGCATGTGCTCGGAAGCAGCCAATCAGTGTGCTTTATTTTGAGTTTTAGAATGTACTCAAGTTTTATAACCTCTGGGCATGGTCTGAAAAAGCAGTGAAATAATGCTTTGATAGAATTATATATTTGAATTGGCAAGGAAGATAACTGAAAATGAATATGGATGATTCTGCAATTGTCAAAGAAAATCATACAAAAAGTCTCCTGTTGGCAAGCAGGTCCCAGTTGTTCAAAGCATTGTTAGCTTAATGAAGGATTGGTTAAGTCTTCCAGTACATATAAAACCAAGTATGCCAATAATTTTTGCCAAAAAATGTGAGGATGTTTAAAAAAAAAAAAATGGGCAGAGTTTTTGCATACAAAATCTTTGAAAATTTAATGTCTCATTAACTGTCAATGTCCTGAGCTTTGAACAACTGGACCCAGATGTGTACAATTTCAGCATTAAAATTAAAAAATTAAGGTATTCTTCAAGATTTCAGAGCTTTCTTGATCTCATATTCTGATTTGAAAAACTACTGAATTTATTTCTTGTTTATATTAAATACTTTCCAAGGAGTAGTATGTATTTTCATCATTTAGAAAAACTTTAGATAACAATATCATTTCTGGCCATAAGTTCACAATTCACAATCCCACCTCATTTTTCTTGTTCATCCACATATTTTCATGAGCACGGTGAATAGATACACATTCATGGGAAGCATCTCTGCCTTTTTTATTTTTGACGCCCTCCTCAGTGGGAAAGGAAAAATAAAAATTGCTCCAAGAGTTTTGCTCTTTGAAGCAAATTCTTGGTTTATGAGTAGACCCCATTTGGATAAGCTGTGTTACCTGGGGATGGAAGCAGGAAGTAATTTATATTGTTCCCCTTTCTAAAAATGGTAGATATAGATGTGTACCCATTCCTTTAAAATCTGCACCAGCCCTTGCATGAAAACGTTCTTGACACTTTTCCTATATATTGTAAAGCAGATTTCTTTTATAATGCATTTCTGCACCTTTTGCTTCCTCAGTTTGTTGAAAACCTGAATTTATCAAGATCATGGATTCTCGATAAACAAGTATATGACACACTATTTAGTGGTTAGATATAGAGGCTCTTACATGTGTGCTCATGTATTATTGAATTTATTAAACGAGTTGTTGAAAAAGATAGAATGGGAGGCTATGCCGAGCATCTTATCAGTTTTCCCCAAGGAGTTTGATAAATTCAGTTATACAGGAGCACGAATGCCAAATTCTATTTATCATATGACAGTAAAATCGCATTTTATTAGCAAATGCACTAAAACCTCACAATTTTGCCATTACAAAACGGGTTGCTGTTGTGGAAGTTGACGCATAATGTTACGACATAATTTGCATATTTAATCCACTAGTTGATTATTGTTTTTAATGCATGGCTTTATTACACTCTCAGATGCGACGTCATATGTTAAAGTGCTTAATAATGCTACCCTTTAAGTGCAAGACAAAGACTCTGATCAGACTGGGTGGATGCCCAGGCTGATCTGAGTCTTTGCATGGTGCACATGCAACTTTGTTGGATTTGTAATGTCGTGGCTCAAATGTGCTAATATGGTTTACATAGATATCAGTAATAGCATTGTTACATTTTTCCTGTCCATTTGCAGAAGCTTGAATTTATAGTTTCTAGGTGGAGATGCACTTTTACAGGGTATGTCTGCCAGAAGGGATTCAAACATGTAGATTTTTATATCTGCTATACTGGTGTCCCCTGTCTTCCCTTTGAAAACTAAGACAAAATCTTTTAATCCTGGCATTCCATTTCTTGGAGATGTATCTGCTTACCATAAACACCTGTGTCAGTATTCAGTATCATTATATTTGTATTTTCTAGGTTCACTACGATTTCGGTCTGAGAAACATTTTGTCAGTACTGCGTACCTTGGGTGCATTTAAGCGTGCCAACCCCGAGGATCCTGAGCCAGTCTGTGTGATGAGAGTTCTCAGAGACATGAACTTGTCCAAGTTGGTGAGTATGGGTGATGTTTAAGAAATGATAAATCCCTACCCATGAATTACCGCTGATTAACACATGATGTTGGAGGGCAGATCAGAAAATATTTATTCTTGATGGCAAAGCGCAAGTGAATTGATTTTCCCATTTGCTTGAATATATATGTTATCAGCAATAATTTATTAAAAAGAAAAAATAATTTTGCTTCTACCATTTTACAGAATAAAAATGTAAGATTATTGTAGTATTTCTAAAGGACTGTTTTAAGGGGGACATAGACAGAAGTAAGCCTTTACATCCTAGGTAATCAAGGCACAAATCTGCAGGCGGCAGCTTGATTTATCGCAAATTTTCACGTGCTGTATCAGTGGAAAAGATTACGTCCTCTTAGAATGAATACTGGTTAACCTTCCTTGATCAGTATGGGCAAAGGAGATAAATATTTTCCAAATGGAGGCAGTTCAAAGACAGAGCTAGCTAATGGCTCCCATGATTTGAATTGCATGATCAGAGAGAGAGAACAGTTTTCAGGAAGTGAAAGGAAGAGGTTGGCAAAATAATTGTTGTGTTCCTGTGACAGAAGTGATACATAAAGGATATTTACTTTTTTAGGTGAATACCAAATGTATTTCGTCAAATGTGTTGAAAATATTAGCAATTTCACGACTCCATAGCACGAGTGAAATTGCTGATATTTTCAACACATGAGATGAAATATTTTTGGTATCTACAGAAAACAAAGTAAATTTTCTATTTATTTTTTCTGTTTCGAAAATAAAACTAATTTTTTTCCTAGTCATTTCTCGTTAATTTTGTTTGTCTCAGCACATTTAGTGAGTATAATACATGTATTGAGTATAGAAGATGGCTAATAATGTCATTTGAATGAATGAATGAATAAAGAGAAATCAGCAATTTAAGAAAGTTGCTTGCGGCTGCCATAAGACATTGCATGCAAACTAGCGATACTCCAGCTCAAAAAGTGACGTCAAGATGTGACATCATTATTTGAGTTGGTGTGCTAACGTCCGTAGCATAATGTCAGACAAGAACTCTACATTTCAGACCTATTCGGAAAGAAATTAACCCTTAAGGTGGTGATTTATGGTAAATGTAAAAATCTGCATAAAACCATAAAAAAGTAACGTGTCTCCCTGAAAGTTAGCAAACTTCTCATCTTTGTTGTTCTTTACAGTTTAGAATACAAAATAGATGTAGATGCTGCTTAAAAAAAGTGTTTTTATAAGGAAAGATCAAAGGGTAATTTTCTGCGAATAAATCTGAAAAAATAATATCGTTATTGAAAATTTACGTAGTGCTGAAGGTGCATTATTGCAAAATGAAGAGCGTCCTAGCCATTATTTATTCCAACTCTTTCTCAAATTGTAATGTAGACCAGATGAAAATGGTAGCTTTTTCTCAAATGTTCAACCATGTACAAAGTAAATGTACACTGGACGCATTTATTAAATATAGGGTAGGCAAGCATACCTATGTTAACACCTACAATATAAATAATACATTACTGACATGATCAGTGGTGCGTAGATGAAATTGTTCAACCTTGTTAAAATAGTATCACCTGTCTCACCTGTGTGTTTTGACAAAAAAAAATGGACACAGACTGCATCTTTTTTCATCTGCTCAGCCTGATAATGTGTGAAAGAGTTTGAAAAAATAATTGCTAGGACGCTCTCCATTATGGAACAAGGTACTCTAAGCACTAAGTATATTTTCAATAATGATATTATTTTTTCAGATTTATTCGCAGAAAATTACCCTTTGATCTTCTCTTATAAAAACACTTTTTAACATTAACAAATGCTGCATTTTGGGATTCTAAATTATGAGAAACAACATAAAGAAGGCATTTGCTAAGTTTTGGAAAGATCAGTGTTATTTTGAGTATTTTATGCAGATTTTTGTCTTTGTCCCAAATCAGTGATTATCACCACCTTAATTGTCAAAAGCAGTTGCGATTTGCTGCAGTGAAAAAATATAAATCATATCAGTCAATAGTGAAATGATACGATATTTTTTCACTGTAGACAATATCACTTTTATTTGTTCTATATATGCCTTGAATTCACTACTAAGTATAAAATAAATAGGTATTACGTTTCCTTTGTTGTCATTGTTGGCTTATACTCTGTCAAGTTTTCTGGTTTGGCTCCATTTCGTGATAATGCAAAGACAGGCAAAACATAGTATTATGCATCTTGTTATATTGTCTTAACAGAAAAAAATACAGACCTAAGGAGAAGCTCAGAGTAATAATATCTATAGACTTAATATTACGAAATAAAAAACCCAGTTAAAGGCAAATGTATATTGACATCTGAAGTTGAGGATATTCATTATTTTTCCCAATAGGTGGATGAAGATGAACCTTTATTCATGTCACTGATTGATGATTTGTTCCCTGGAATTGTTTTGGACAAGGCAGGATATCCTGAGATGGAGGCAGCCATCCAGAGAAAGGTACACATTTGTAGAGTGTTTGTTTCATTTTGATTGGTTGGTAACAATAGTGTAAAAAAAATGCAGTAAAATACCTTGAACGCTCTCCTTTTCGAATTGGAGAAAAAATGGACAGACTTGGTGCCAGGAGATGCAAGTCATGGATTTGTTCCCTTGAGAATTGGACAAAACAGATAGAAAAAGCAATAATACCTTTAATAGCAGTGAAATCATGATTTAATATATGGCTTTGTATCCTACTCTGACTCCATGTTTTGGCAGTAACTGCCAAAACATGGTGTCAGAAGTTGGCTACAAAGCCATATACATTTTGAATTCAATAAAAGCAACAACAACAGTGAATGCAAGAAACATATATAGCTTTGTAGCCTACCACTAACACCATGTTTTGGCCGTAATTGCCAAAACATAGTGTCAGATGTTGGTCACAAAATCATATTCATGTTAGATAAACATATACATGTATTCATGGATGGATGAAAATGGAAATCATATAGCCATCATGCATATGTTAAGAAGGGGGTGGTTGGGTGGTGCAGTGGTGCTGGGTATAACTTCCAGTGCTGGGGCTTCCTACTGATTTGGATAATAGTAGGGCAAGGGCCTACTGTGCTTGCAGTAGGTGCGGGTGGGAGTTGTTTGGAATTTTTTTCTCTCATTTATCATTTCTCTTCTTTCTCCCTTTTTTTGGGAGACGGCCCGATATAGACTGAAATACTGTCTGAAAGGGCCGTTAAACCCAAAACAACCAACCAACCATATGTTAAGAAATGGAATAAAACTGAATAGACTAGAAGTTTTGCTGTCATAGTGTTTCAGTTTTGGACAGCAATTTTTCAAAGCAAATAAAGATGGACATTTAAAGGAAAGAAGTCTTGTGTAGTCACAAAAAATGGATTTGGTGGTATTTTTTAAAGGTGAATAATTCTTTCAGATCTTAGAAACACAAACTCCGAGATCGGATGATAGTTGGGTAATTTAAATAATTAGTAAATTTATTAAAAGAGGTGATATGTCTTTGAAATTTGATGATCACTGAGCTTGCATAAAGTTGCATTTATCGTCAGTCTTCTTCTTCAAAGATTTATTACCACAGCTCTAGATAGCCTAAAATTTGAGGATGAAAATCCTGAGAAATCCACATAAAGTGTATGGGTACACCTCATGTTTTTTCACTATTTTTACAAGGAAAAACAACTTTTGTGACTTCCTATTTGCTTCCCTGTATGATGTAGCCCTTTCGAAATGGGATCTGCTCTTAAAGGAAAGAATTTTCTCCTCCAGGAGCAAATTCTTTCCTTTTAAAGTTGACCCCTATTGAGAAGTAAGGCAAAAATGAAAAAAGGCAGAGTTGTTTCCCTTCAGGCACATGACATTGAAATGACATCATATTGACGTTGATGCGACGTCATCACGTCACAGCAACATCCATATGATGTCATTTGGACGTTGTATGCCCACTGGGCATCCACCTTAATGAAAGGAGAAAGTTATGCTGACTCTTTCTCATGCACCTTGTATGTTTATTTGTGGAGAAATAAAAAATGATTTGAATTTTCATCCTGAATTTTGAGTTACCTAGAGCAATATTGGTTAGCTTAGACCATCTGGGGTCCACATAAATCTCTGACTCTGTTAACTATTGTGTAGCCGTGACTCGCCTGTCTAAGGTTTATTAGAGATACTACTCTTTATGGGCATTTGGTGTTTTATAAAGATTAGGGCATATACATGTAGAGGTGTATACGGTCATACTAAAACAATTTTAGATGTTATGCTTTACAGAGCTTCAGATTAACATGGATTTTGATGATAATTCATATGTTGGAGATCATTTAGTTTTGGCACCTCATTGTAACGTCCTTTCTGAGGCTGTTCTATTAGGGTTGAAAACAAATGATTTCATTGAAACAAACAAAATTTGTCACTGAATTATCACCAAAACCATTATCTAAACTCTGCATTAGTGTATATCCATCCTGCACATGATAGAAATGTATTTGCACCAAAATTTATTTTAAGTTAATTGGTATTTGTCTTTTATGTCATTCTCAGTTTTGGGACCCAAGTAATAATTTTCCTCCATTTGGTTCCTTTTCATGTATTTTTGTTTATTCTAGTTAATTGTTGATCAGTTTAGGAATATTAACTTAAATACTGGGAAACACACTTAAAGCATCCAAAACAAAAATTGTTAAATTTGGAAACAGAGTAGATCCAGATGAGGTACATTATCCGGATCTACACTGGTTACTCTCTTATATTACATTCTTAGCAAAGAAATACAAGGATTTCTTTCCAATATAAATACACTATTTCCCAGGTCGACGAGAAGATTAATGCCTCTAAGGAAATAAATCCCTGTAGATTGGCTACCTTCTCTATAATATTCAGAGATTGGCTATTGATGTACGGCCGGATACCGGCTTTTAGAACTTCTTTTCATAGTGTATCTTTCGACTGCAGTTGAAGCTATACAGACATGCCAGAATTGTCTTTTACAATATTGAGAAAGCAACAGACGCTAAATTACGAAATGTCAAACCTAAACAAACTTTGGTGTGTTTTACTGGCGTGTTCAACTGAATAATTCTGCGAATCGTCAGTTTTATGTAGGACTGCATTGCCATTCATCAAACACGCTCCGCATTGTGCTATAAGAAACATATCATTCAGTTCATAGCCGTGAGACTTTCTTCGAGCCTTCGATCATCGCAACCAGTAGCCGTACTGACAGTGATTGTAAAGGTATGATGTAGGTTCCATAGGCAAGTAAAATATTCTTATTTTGACAAACCTTAACCGTTTCAGAAAACGAAATGGCGGTCATATAATTTCAGTTTTTATGTATTCTTTCGCAAAATTGTAAACAGGCTCTCAGAAGGACTCTTGAAAACCTAAAAACAGATGGAAAGATGCTTTAAATGTAGGACATATGAATGTAATATACAGTTTATTGAATCATCCAATTTAAAATATAGGATTTATAAACCTCGGGCGGTTTAAAGATCCGATAAAGAAACTTGTCCTTTGGACTCGTTTCTTTATTGGATCTTTAAACCTTCCTCGTTTTATAAATCCCATATTTTAAATGGGACGATTAATAAACTCTACGTATTTCAATTTTCTGTGTGATAAAGCTTGGATGATTTTTTTTTTTCAAAATTGCAGACATCAGTTTTTTTGTCTGCTTTTTCAGTTCTCTAAGGGTTAACTATCCTAAAACTTAAACAAGCTGATTTTTCTGTCAGGCAACATAACAAAAATGCATGGAGATTGCACACAGATATCTGATCAGGGTCTGCACTGTCTGCTCAGGCACCCTTGTCCCAGTATTCAGGATGAAATTTTGCAAAAATAAAATTCATTCAAGGTGTATGGGTAGTATTAAAATGATGCTAGTTAATTGTTCCATATTAAAATGATGCTACTATTTATTTCTGTTTTTATGGATATTTTGTAGACATTATTGCGCACTTAGGAGAACTGTTACTGTTTTCATGTTGTAAATATGGCCAACATTTAAAAAAAAGAACAGTAGACATATTATTTTTTCTTCTCTGTCCCAAGATCTGTTATTTGCAAACATGCTAAGGAAAATTCTGTTGGCATTGCAATGCAATAATTTGTTAATTTTGGGAATGCAAATTTCCACTGCATCAGAAATTAGTAGATTTTAGTTAGTTACATGTGATTGATGTTATTGACTGTTCTTTCCCAGTTAAAGCAGACTTTTTATTGAAAAACCTGTTTTAATTTCATTCTTTTTAATTCTGCCTTCTATAGTTTGGTTCTTCATGGGATAAGCTTGAGCAAAAATAACTGTTCCGATGTTGTGAGAAGAAATCTTAAAATCAAGCTTTGCAAGAGTAGGAAAAGCTCAGACTAGTTGAGAATAAGGTTCAGACCAGTTCAGAAATAAGTTTCAGACGAGTACATTGAGCCAGATGCGGCTCCAGATAAGATGGGTTTTCAGGATAATTTAGGATATAGTTTTCATATTTCTGAAAAGAAGCATAGATTGTAGTCCTCAAGAGAACCACCACACTGAGGCAGTTTTAATGGCAGGTCACAGCATTTGTTTTTAGTATGAATAAAATTGGGTCATAAAGGTAAAGGTTTCCCATAGCCTAATAGCCGTAGGGGCAGTGGGGGTTAGAGACCCATTGTATTTTGGGCACAGCTGATGAAAGGCAGAGCCCATCTCTCTCATATCGCTGTCTTATCCTTCCCTGATTCGAAAAAAGGTACCCATTTACTGCTGGGTTGATAGAGTTTTCCAGTCATCGGATGGCGACGTAGAGCCGCAAACTCACGACCTTCCGGTGACTTTCTGCACAATAACTGAGCCATTCTAACCACTTGACTACGGCACCTCTCTGATTGGGTCGTAGTAGTCCTTAAATTTAAGGACTACTAATTGGGTCATAGTAGTCCTTAAATTCCACCATTATCTTCACAACTCATATACATATAGTAGTATAAGCCTCTTGCCTGTGGAGAAAAAGATCAGTCTAGAATAACGTAAAATTTTTATGTATTGGGACAGATAAGTCTGAGCAAACGATGCAAACCCTGCTCAGATTGAAAAGGAGCAGTCTGATCTGGATCTACTCCTAAAGGAGCAGTCTGATCTTGATTTACACTGTTTGCCATTCCATCTGCATCTTTTGGATGCATTACTGCATTGTAAAACTGAACTGTTTAATTTTGGGGGCAGTTACAACAATTATTCCAGGCATCCCAATAACCCTTAAAGCGCCAAAAATTAAAATTGTTGAATTGGCAAACAGTGTAGATCCAGATGAGGTGGCTCATAATGAGCCACCTCATCTGAATCTACACTGTTTGCCCGCTAGTGTTGGAATTCGCAATATGATATTGCTTGGACGAAACATTTTTTGAAATTCTGCACATGTAAATTTTGTCGTCTGCTTTTTGGTGCATTAAGGGTTAACGGTACTTTAATTTCTATTTTAGGTCCAAGATGCTGGCCTCATTCACCATGACCCATGGATACTAAAACTGATTCAGCTGTTTGAGACACAGCGTGTACGTCACGGTATGATGACCCTGGGCCCCAGTGGTGCTGGCAAGACTAAATGTATCCACACTCTGATGAAAGCAATGACTGACTGCGGTGAGCCCCACAAGGAAATGAGGATGAATCCTAAAGCTATCACAGCCCCACAGATGTTTGGTCGTCTTGATGTTGCGACTAATGACTGGACAGATGGTATTTTCTCTACACTCTGGAGGAGAACTCACAAGACCAAAAAGGTATTGTATACATCTTAAAATGATTTATAGAGATAAAGAGAAACACAAAGCTACATTTAAATGGAGTGAGGGTTGGCTAGATGTGGGCTGAGGGGTGGGATGATGATAATACAATAATTTTGACTTAATTTCTGTTCATTATCCATACAATATACACTGTGACTCTTATTAGAATCACAGGTGGTTTTGATGTCAGAGGGATCAAAACACATTTTTCTGCTCTTAAAAATAACTAATAGGACAGCAATACAAAATTTTTCAAGTGGAGGACCAGGCTTTAGGATGTACATATGATCCTTCATTGTAAATCCTATTGCACTATAACTTTTGACTGAGCTACTGAAATACAGTTTTGATGTCAGCTGCTAGTTTTTAAAAATTATGCAGTAACAGTTATCAGTCTTTATATCACTTCCAGAAAGGACTTCTGACCTTACTGGATAGCCATTATGGTATCATATTTGCTGTTTCTTTGACAGTTGTTTGACCTTGACCTCACCAAAGATAATTTGTCTCTATGACAATAGGCAAAAGGTATCAATATACATGTATGGTTCTGCATTTTCTTAGGGAGAACATGTCTGGCTCTTACTGGATGGTCCGGTAGATGCTATCTGGATTGAGAACTTGAACTCTGTCCTTGATGACAATAAGACCTTGACCTTGGCTAATGGTGACCGTATTCCCATGGCTCCCAACTGTAAGATCATCTTTGAGGTACACAACATTGACAACGCCTCCCCTGCCACTGTGTCTAGGAATGGTATGGTCTTCATGAGTAGCTCCATCCTAGACTGGAACCCTATTCTGAAAGGTGAGTAACATCATTAGTGCAGTAGGTAATCTGTGCCTTAACTGTTTGTAATATATATTCCATATGGTAAAAAGCAATTTGACATCCAATTGCAGATGTGCAGGTAAACCAGAGTCATTTAAGTAAGCATTTAGCCACATATGCTTCAAATTACAACTGGTAAATTGAAAAATATGCAAAATTGTTGCTTCAACAAAACTTAAAAGGCCATGGTTTGTCCTGATGTCACACAGTCGTAACCAAGCATGGACATCATTCAAACATTATGACTTCCGGTCTCATAGCTGTGTTATCAGGACAACAGTACAAAGGCAACTATCTTTCATTGGCAGATGAAGACAGCTGTTTGAAAAAGGTTCAGGAAAGTCAGTGGCAAGAGTAAATATATAGAAAGGTAAAGGTATTCCATAGCCAAGGGACAGTGTGGGCAGTTTGGGTTAGAGGCCCATTGTATCTTGTGCACAGCTTATGGAACCTGCGCCTTTCTTTTAGCTGCCTTAGCCTTCCCTGATTCGAAAAAAAGGTACCCATTTACTGCTGGGTTGAGAGAGTTTTCCAGTCGCTGGCTGACCTAGCCTGGATTCAAACCGGTGACCTTCTGCACCATAGCAGTCTTTCTATCCACTAAACCACAGTGCCTTCAGTAAATATATACTTCCGAATAATAATGTTTCCTATGTTTTAAAATAATTATTTTGGTTGTAGGCTGGTTGTTGACAAGGTCTCCCATGCAACAGGAAGTGATCTTCAATGTTTTTGAGAGCTTGTTCCCAGTGCTGTACACAAACCTTGTACAGTTCATGGAACCCAAAATGGATGTGAGTTATTTTCTTTACACAGATCATTACAAATTGATGGAAATATACAAAATTATGAGGCCAGCTTGATAGAGATGCCTGCTCTGGGGAGATGATACCTTGGCATCACTTACTTGATGTCTGAGGCTGCTGTGTCTCACAAATTACGTCAGTAACTCTGGCTCAGATAGTGATGTACTTTGCCTGCCAAGACCTGCCTCATTGACTGATGATGTCTTTAGTTTTGAGCAATATGGCCCAGGTGTGTACTTCACATTTTTTTCACTGATCTCATCTGATGTTGTATTCATATCCCATTGACTATACTTGATAAACACCATGTGAATGGTGAAAATATTGGGATAATGAATAATTTACAATGGAGCAGGAGCAGTTTTCATTTTTGCCACCCGCTTTGCCACCCTTCCGAGCGGGGGGGGGGGGGGGGGGGGGGGGGGGGGGTAATGACCCAGTTTTGGAAGGGCTACATTTCCCAATGAGGCAAATGGAGGGGGGGGGTAATGACCCAGTTTTGGAAGGGCTACATTTCCCAATGAGGCAAATGGAATGTAACAATAGTTGTCACCCTTCGAAAAAGTGTCAGAAAAACATGGCACATTAACTGTAAGAATTCAGTTTTGGGGGTATTGACAAGTCTTAAGCTTTTCTGTATAATTTCAGGTTCTCCAATGCAACTACATACGTCAGGCCATTGACCTGCTTGAGGGGCTGATCCCTAAAAGGGATGACAACAAGGACATTGGCAAGGAACATCTTGAGAAGATCATTGTGTTTGCTATCATGTGGTCCCTAGGGGCTCTGTTAGAACAAGTAGACAGGAAAAAGGTACAATTGAATTTTATATTTTTCAGATCATTAGACACTATAAAAAATTTTCAGACCATTAGACACTATAATTTTTAGCTCGCCTGAAAGAAGTTCAGGAAGAGCTATTGTACTACCCCCGGTGTCAGCGTCGGCGGCGGCGTTAGCAAAATGTTAACGTTTTACATTAAAGTTTTTTATGTGATGGGCATGGCGCTGTCAGGCAAGCTAACCTGTACCGATGACAGGTCTTGTTTTGAGCAGCAGTTCAAAGTTTTAAATGAGTTTGAAAGGTAGACTGATTGTAATGGTACCTTTGGTAGGGACAGAAGTCCACAACTTGATGTTTTATAGTGCAGCTTGTGTTGGCATTCACTAATAATTCTTTATCTATACTTTCCTGGGATTTAAGGTGTATGGGTACACCTCCATGTTTTTTTTCACCATTTTTACAAAGGGAAACAACTTCTGTGATTTTCTATTTGCTTCCTTGGGTGATGACAGCCTTTCAGAATTTGAGCAACTCTTAAAGGAAAGAATTTGCTCCCTGGGAGCAAATTCTTGAAGAGTTGGGAGCAAATTCTTTCCTTTAAGAGTTGCTCCCCATGGAGAAAGGAGGCACTAATGAAACAGCAGAGTTGCTTCCTCTGAAAGTGTACCCACTCACATTAAGTACCGACAAAATTGCAAAAAATGAAAATAATAGTACAACACCAAAAGTTGAACAATTACAACTCTATATTTAATTTGCTGTACTTTTAAAACAATGTGAAATAAAGGTGTGAATAAATTGGTATCAATTAACTGTCTCTATTGCAGACATAGAAACAGTAACATGAAGGTCAACAAACTATGCCTGACTTAAGAGATAATGCAGTATCAAGGAAATAGCATTTGGATTGCAAATATGTGCCAAGCCGCGTGGTGCAGTTGGTAGATCGTTTGACTCATAATCCTGAGGTCCCAGGTGAGATAACCAGTCCGGCCACATACTTTCGTTTCTCCTTCCGCTGATTCAAGAAGGGCAGCTTTCAGTTGCTGGCGAAAGTATGTGCAATGAGTACTGGTTAACCGCTTAGGAGGTCTAAGCCTGCCCAGGAATATTGTGGTTAGGTTAACTGACGGTCCCGACATGACCATAGCTGTTTACCGTGGACATAAAGCAACAACAACCAACCATCCAACCTGCAAATAGGTGTTTTCAAAAGTTTAGTTAACAACTCACAAAACCTACATTGTTGAACAGGTGTGGAATAAGAAATTTCACTGTAGAGCTCAAATATCATTGTTAGCTCACCTGAGCCGAAGGCTCAGAGGTGAGCTTATAGGATGGGAGTCGAGCCGTCGTCCGTTAGTGCGTTAGTGCGTGCGTGGGTGCGTCAACACTTTCAAACATAAATATCTCAGAGATCAGTGGGCCGATCGCAATCAAATTGTATCTGAAGCATCATTTGGGTGGGGGAAAGGCTGCATAAGGTTTTGGTGCCGATCAGCTCTGAAGTCTGGTTTCCATGGCAACAGATAGCCCCCATAGGGTTATAATGGGGAAAATGGTGTCATCACGTTTTCTCGACTGTTTTTGATTAGATCTTTATCATACTTGCAGGTAATGATGACATACACAAGAGCTTGGATGAGTTCGAAATTTGGCCGGATTCGAGCACAGACTACGGAGTTAGCTGCCCTTGAGCGTTTGAAAAAAATCCCATAGGGTTATAATGGGGAAAATGGTGTCATCACGTTTTCTCAAATGTTTTTGCTTAGATCCTTATCATACTTGCAGGTAATGATGACATACATAAGAGCTTGGATGAGTTCGAAATTTGACTGGATTCGAGCACAGACTACGGAGTTAGCTGCCCTTGAGCATTTGAAAAAAAATCCCATAGTGTTATAATGGAGAAAACAACGTCATCACATATTTTTAGAAAAACTTTGTCATCGCTCTATTGCCTACATTTCTCAACGGATTTTAAAATAACTTCACACAAATGTAGGGCATGACAATATCTCGAGCAAGTTCGACTTTCAGGATGCTGCGCCCAAGGTCAAGGTCACTGTGGCTATTTTTAGAAAAACTTTGTCAGCGCTCTAGCACCTACATTTTTCAGCAGATTTTAAAATAACTTCACACAAATGTAGGGCATGACAATATTTCGACCAAGTTTGACTTTCAGGATGCTGCGCCCAAGGTCAAGGTCACTGTGGCTATTTTTAGAAAAACTTTGTCAGCGCTCTAGCACCTACATTTCTTAGCAGATTTTAAAATAACTTCACACAAATGTAGGGCATGACAATATCTCGAGCAAGTTTGACTTTCAGGGTGCTGCACCCAAGGTCAAGGTCACTGTGGCTATTTTTAGAAAAACTTGGTCATCGCTCTAGCGCCTACATTTCTCAACAGATTTTAAATCAGCTTCACACAAATGTAGGGCATGACAATATCTCAAACAAGTTTGACTTCCAGGGTGCTGCGCCCAAGGTCAAGGTCACTGTGGCTATTTTTAGAAAAACTTTGTCAGCGCTCTAGCACCTACATTTCTCAATGGATTTTAAAATAAATTCACACAAATGTAGGGCATGACAATATCTCGAGCAAGTTGGACTTTCAGGGTGCTGTGCCCAAGGTCAAGGTCACTGTGGCTATTTTTAGAAAAACTTTGTCATCGCCCTAGCACCTTCATTTCTCCATGGATTTTGAAATAACTTGACACAAATGTAGGGTATGACAATATCTCAAGCAAGTTCGACTTTCAGGATGCTGTGCCGAAGGTCAAGGGTACTGTGGCTATTTTTTGCTCTAGCACCTACATTTCTCAACAGATTCTAAAATAAATTCAACACAAATGTAGGACATGACAATATCTCGAGCAAGTTTGACTTTCAGGGTGCTGCAATCAAGGTTTTTGATTAGATCCTTATCATACTTGCAGGTAATGATGACATTCATAAGAGCTTGGATGAGTTCGAAATTTGGCCAGATCAGGCCAACCACTACGAAGTTAGCTGCCCTTGACAGCTCTGTCTATTGTGCTCTTGATCGGATACTTTTTAAACTTGCATATATTAAATGAGGGCATAAATAATATTTTGGATGAATTTAATTTTCAGCCTGATTGGACCACTGACTGTGGAGTTAGCTGCCCTTGAGCATCTTAAATATCCCTATAGGTTTACAATGTCTCTCAGGTGAGCAATTGTTGCCCTTTGGGCTACTTGTTTCAGTACTTGTGCACAGATCTGAAATTGTTACTGTTTGTTTTCAGATGCATACTTATTTGGTAAGGCAATTTAGAGGAACCACATTCTCTTTCACGTTATTTTTTGTTGTTGCATGCATTCCCATAGAACACAATATTGTATTTATACTTCTTAGATTGTTTTGCATGCATTATATTATTGTCACCTCATCATTAAGTTTTGGAATAATTTAGAATTGGGACTATAAGGATATTAAAGTCTATATATACACATTTTTAGCTTCCTATGTATTTTGTGGAGTAGCAGTCTTATCATATTACGTTTTATTCTGTTAATCTGCTTTATTCTACATGTAGTTTCCCAGCTGGCGCATGACATCGTAATGATGTCAGACTGACGTCAATGCGATGTGATGACATCGCATCGACATCAGTGCGATGTCATTTTGAGGTCATGTTCCTGCTGAGTTATTTGAACGTCTGTAGGTTCATAGCCTGTCTGTGTTAAAAAAAAAACTGGTAAATTGTTGGTTTTCACCTCGCTTTTACGATGCTGGTGTCAGTATCAGGGCTTGCATAGGACTAATGTTATAAAGCTGTATGTAGAAGTTTTTATATAAAGGGCAAGCACGTCTTCAGACAAGACTAATACTCTGTCGGGTGATAGGTCTTGTTTGCCCTCAAATGTCAGAAAATCTCAGTATTTATGGCATGCAGACCAACACTGCATGTAAATAAACTGTGTTGGTAAAGAAAGAATAATAAAAGAAGAAAAAAATGAGCCACGACGTGAGAAAACCAACAGAGTGGTTGTGCACCTAGCACATCCGCCCAGACTGATCAGAGTTTTTGCTGTCTGCATGGAGGTAGCTTAGACCCTTAGCTACCCTTTAGGCTCTTAGGGAAGAGTCTGATCAGACTGAGCCTATGCCCAGGTCGATCTGAGTCTGCAATGCGCACAACCACTTTGTTTGTTTTCTTGTGTCGTGACTCACATTTCCTTGCAAGAGACATCCTAATATATGAGAAGAATATTACATTACAGATCATTCCAGTACTGCAAATCATTGTGCTTATGACACACATTATGCTTATGTTCCTAGCTTAGAACGAACATTGGTAGAACGCAGTATCTTATTTTTCATTTAAATTATTATTATTATGAAATTTGTTTTCTACCATCGTTGACTGATATCAATTACAAGATTCTTTAAAAAAGTTAAATATGAAGATGCCATAAGAAAAGGTACTTTACAAGGTGCAAACAGCAAATAAGACCAGATTTCTCATTTTGGAAAGGGTTTTGCTATATAGGGAAGCAAACAGGACCACTAAAAGTATTTTCGGCCTTAAAAAAATTATGAAAAAGTGTGGCAGTGTTCCCTGCATATTTAGATTATTGGGCCCATAGATTCAAAGCATTGTAGTAATAATATTATTAGTCACGGATTCTTTAAGTCTCCTTGTACACACAAAATTGTTGTTGCTAATATTTTTTTCTGAAAAAATGAGAGGAGCTTTTGCACGGCAGAAGCGCCTCACTTTTTTTTGTCGGCAAAAAATAGCAAGATTTTTGTGCAGAATACTTTTGAAAATTTAAAGCCTCATTAACTAAAAATGTCATAAGTTTTGATTAATGGGGCCCTAATGATTCATAGTGTGTTGGTACAGGTGTCACAGAAAGAGAAGCCTTTAATCAGTCTAGGTCTTCAGAGTTTAAACGTTCCGGTACCATTTCATATGGCATGGCTTATATAAGTTTATACAGTTGCTGCTTTAGTTTCTTTGTATTATTACGCATGTAAACTTTTGTATTCACTTTTGTCACCTAATTTGTAGGATGTTCCTTCCATGTACCTTTAATGTTCCTTAACCATCACTGTTGTTGAAATGTTTTCACGATATATATATTCTTCGTGTGGTAGTTGTTGTATTAACTAACAGAAGTCGAGTTAAGTCATTGTTCTGAGGATGAAAAGAATCTATAACATTTTATAATTGTCTGTACAATGTCTAGGTTGCTATAATGTGAAAAGTCTTGTATTTTCTTTATGTAGTCTGAAATTTTTCATTATAACATAGATCTGGCTCATTTATGTCCACTAATGTCTGGCTTTTCAAATACATATCTGTCTTTTTTTCTATGTAACATTTGTGACTGTCATTTTAGCTAATAATATAAAATTTATAATAGTGTGGTCCAACTGTTTTGTGAAAAATAGCTGTGGAGTCTTAACCAGAACCCCAGGCCAAACATATGAAGTGGAAACATTAGAATTGCTTGTCAAAGCAATTTCGATGCACCACATACCTTTTTGATGTGAAATTAGAAAAAAAATGAGATTTCCTATGCAAATTTTTGTTTATCTGCAACTGCATAGTTCATATGGTTCTTATTCTATCACAGATTGAGGAGCTGATCCGCAGCAACAGTCAACTGAGCCTACCAAAATGTGAAGGAGAGGACACCATCTTTGAATTCGTAGTTGGAGAATCTGGCCAATGGGAGCATTGGTCTGGAAGGGTAGGTAACTCTAGCTGACTGAAAATTTGTTTAACAGAGATCTGTCATACAGCAGAATATTTACCATGATATACTGCTTTTTACAAAAAAGTTTTATATTGCTTTGATGTGATTGCCTTTAGGCAAATGTGTATATTGATTGCTCTAGACCGCTGTACAGATATACTGAATGTGATTACAGATACAATGTATATCAGTGCCATGCATTTATCTTTCTGTGATTTTTTTTCCTTCTTAAACATTAGGAGAATGCAAAGTCAAAAAATCACCAGTGCTTCTCTTGTAACACTGATTTTTGAAAATTACAAACAAAAAAAAACAAAAAACAAAACAAAACAAAAAAAAACAGAAAAATAATGAAATGTATAAACATAGAAAATAATTGTGAAAAATAATTTCTCAGTTGGCAGATCATTTCTAGTAAATGGTTGTATTATGACTTAATGTGTATGTACATAAATAATTGTATTTCACTCTTTTTCAGGTACCAGAGTATGTGTATCCCAATGACTCTGTCCCAGAATACACCAGTATCCTTGTACCTAACGTCGATAACGTGAGAACAGATTTCCTGATTGAGACCATCTCAAAACAAGGCAAATGTGTCCTGCTGATTGGTGAACAGGTAAAAAACTTTAGTCTACAGACTACTGTATTTCTTTGGCTATAAGACAGAGGTTTTTCCCTCCGAAAACAATCCAAAAAATCTAGATCTGTCTTTTTTGACAGATCTAGAATTATTGGATTGTTTTGGAAGGGAATATAAGTATCTGTCATGGGTGTGAGGTGTGGATAGAAAAATCTGTTACGAGGGTCACTGTTCGGCATCACGAGGCTTGCCTCGTGATGCCAAACAGTGATCCCTAGTGACGAATTTTTCTATCCACACCCATGATAGATACCTTTTCTTGCACACCACGTTTAGTTTAATCTTAAGAACTTGTTAAAATGCGTAATTTTAGTGCTTATGAGGCTTCTATTTGATTTAAAAGAAGGCGCCGCTTTCAGTGACCGCCATTCGGCTCTTTCTGTCAACGTCTGGCGTGCATAAACTGATGTCATTTTTGCCGTCTTCGTGACGTCATCATCTAAAACGCCAACGCCACTTGACGACGCAGATACCTGACCTCCATTACAATCAATGCATTGAATGCTCGTGATTTTTATCCGGTCCTGGGTGAGATAACACGGGTGAGATAAGATTTGTAGGTACAGGGGAAACACGCAGATTATAACAGTCCATCATGAGTGTCCATGTAGGATAGGGAAATCTCACCAGAGGGGTCGGAATTTCAACCAGAGATGAGGCTTGCCGAGTCCCTGGATGAAATTCCGACCCCGAGGGTGAGATTTACCTATCCTACATGGACTGGCTCATGATGGATTATTTTTCTCCCACTGTTAGCGGATTTTAAACCTAAAGTCGGATTAGGCTTCAGAACAGGAAAATTCTAACTTTTTAACCAATGATCTGAAGTAAATTTTGAGCAGCCCAGTGTGTTAATTGGGTCCTAAAATGGGTGTAAACAGAGTTTGCACCTCAAAATTAGACGGAAAACACGATATGTGGAGTATTTTATCTTCCAGAAGGCGAAAACAAAATGCAACTTAGCCTCTCACGTCACGCGCGTCAAGTTTGCTAGCGACGTTTTTAACCAGTTTTAGTGACGTCATTAAAATTGAGTGACGTCACAAATCCATGATCTGCTAACAAACGTCATCCGACATGCTTGAGTGTCCATTTTGTTCATTTAACATTAAAATATTAGTCAAAAAATGAAAAAGAATGGTTGCTAATATAAGAAAGATGTTGCCAGGTATAAGATAGAAATTTCTTATATGAGCTGAGAGCCTATCTTATATAGGCAAAGGTGGGAGAAATCCTTATCCAGTGTGCAAGAAAACCCCATCTTTAGTGGGTTTCATAAGACTGACTAGATATTTGGGATCATTCTAGAGAGGGGAAAACCTGGGTCCGTATTCATAAAACAACTTAAGTGGTTGCTATGCTGTTGCTAAGGCTAAATATCTATAAAGGAGATTCCCTACAACTATGAAATTTGGTCTGGAGGAACAGTCTTTGTAAGACTGTTCCTCCAGAGCAAATTTCATTGTTGTAGGGAATCTCCTTCAAACACTATAGCCTTAGCAACAACATAGCAACCACTTAAGTTGTTTTATGAATATGGCCCCTGTTATATAGTTGAATAGATATGCTAATCCAAGCTCCTGATAAGAGGGACTTTAAGTTGTATGGATACACCATCACTTTTCCACCATTTTTGTCTCCCCCTGCAGCTAGCAGAAGTGAGACATAGAAGTTGCTCATTTGGCATTGGCATTATAAACTTTTGGCGAGTTTTCTGGTCTGGCTCTGTCTTGTGGCAATGCACAGGCAGGCAAGACTCTGCCTACCATGGAAGTCTTATTACAAAGGGAGGTATTTCTGGTGGGTTAAGCCACCTCATCTGAATCTACACTGTTTGTGTCTAGTCATTGAATTGTCAGTATGATATATAATTTTGATGAAACATTGTTTTGAAATTTTGCAGATGTAAATTTTTGTCATCTGCATTTTTAGTGCTTTAAAGGTCAAAGGTGAGTGTACCACCTTCATATTTCCAATTTCTTTCAATTTCCAGGGTACTGCCAAAACTGTGATAATCCAGGGTTTCTGTGGCAAGTATGACCCAGAGGCTCACCTCTTCAAGAGTTTCAACTTCTCCAGTGCCACCACTCCAATGATGTTCCAGAGGACCATTGAGGGTCTGGTGGACAAACGTATGGGTACCACATATGGACCACCAGCTGGCAAGAAGATGACAGTGTTTGTTGATGATATCAACATGCCAGTTATCAATGAGTGGGGAGATCAGGTAAATTGAAGACACCAATATAACCCCAATTGCGAAGAATGAATTCCTGTAATTATCCTAAAATGTAATCAGGTTTTATTGCTTGGCAGCAATGTGTCAAAACAATGCAGATGTAATAGCTAGTAGTGCAGATCATGAACAGACTGTCACACTGCTGGAGCAGTCTGATCTAGAGGTACTGCATCTATTGGTGTTTTACAATGCCAATTCTATCTCTCTTTTGATACTGCAACACCCCCTCACGAGGATGACATGCAGGAACTGGAACTGACTGACAAGTTTTAAGTAAGAATTTATGAAATAATAAAATGAAATGATTTACATTGTAAGTTGTTTGATGCTATCCTTTCCTTACATTCTGGAAGCATCCAAATGGTTAGCGCTTCCAACTACAGATCACAGGATCAGGGATTTGAGTTCCGCTGCAGGCAAGATTGTATTCAAACCAAAGTTTCATTGCCCAGAGTCTTTCATATCCATTGTCCAATCATCCTGATATGACTGAAATACTGTTGAAAAGTTTTAGGTGCAGATTCTTACCTAACTGTGTTATTCTGTTGTAGATTACCAATGAGATTACAAGACAGATGATTGAGGCCAAAGGTTTCTATAACCTTGAGAAGCCTGGAGAGTTCACAAACATCGTAGACATCCAGATGATGGCGGCCATGATCCATCCCGGTGGAGGTCGTAACGACATACCACAACGCCTTAAGAGACACTTCAACATATTCAACTGTACCCTGCCATCCAACACCTCCATTGATAAGGTTTTCAGAACAATTGGTGTTGGTTACTTCATCAAGGTTTGTTTCTCACTACCTCGGACACTGATATCTCAAAGTCTCTTATATCAAAGTAAAAGTTTTGAACATATTTCAAATGAGCCGTGACATGACAAAACCAGCTAAGTAGCATTGTGGTCCCAGTAAAAACTCTAATCAGCCTGGGCATCTGCCCAGTCTGATCAGAGTCTTTGCTTTGTGCTTAAATGGAAGGAAAGGGTCTAAGCTACCTCCATGCCAAAAGTGAAGACTGATAAGACCTCGTTGGTTTTGTCATATCCCAGCTCAAATACATAATTTCTTAAAACTGCTGCCATCTCAAAGTAGAATTTTTTGTCAGTTGGACTTGAATTGGTGTACCTACATGCTTTTCAGCAATTTTTACAAAAGGAGACAACTTAAGTGACTGCATTTTTGCTTTGCTGGACAATAAAACCCTTTTAAAAAGTTAGTTATATCTGATAAAATTGTAACCTTTTACCTGCTGACTTCCTTGTATGGAGCGTTTGGACTTTTGCCTCATTTGTGAGTAGCATGAGACGTAGGTCTTACTATCTGTTGCAAGGGCATAGCTACGTATAAGGCAAATACGCAAGTGCGTATTGAAATTTTGTCAAAATTGACAAAATTTCAAAACGAACCTGCATATTTGCATGCTGAAAATGTATAAATTAGACAAGATTTCAATACCAATTACCAAAGTGGCTGAAATACTACCTTTCACTTCAAGGAGTAGAGTTTAAAACATGGTTGTGCGTACCATGCAATTGCCTCTAGTTACGCCCCTGTGTTGTCAGTGGTGTCATAGTCATCAATGAAAACTTTCTGGTTTAGCTCTGTCTTGTGACAAAGCACAGATAAGACATAGCATTCCCGGTCCTGTGAAATAATAGAAAGCGGTTTGTCATTTTCAGGGCTGTTTAGTGTTTACTAAAGGACTCTAGGATGTGTAAAAAATGATGAATCAGATTAACATGTAAATCTACTCAGTCCAGTCATAGGCATCTTTAAGCAATCGGAAGAAAAAAAAGTGCAAACAAAAAATAATTATTTTAATTTTTGTACAATTTTTATAATTCAGCAACGTGGATTCCCGGAGGAGGTGACAGAGATGATCAACAACTTGGTCCTGGCAACACGTAAGGTCTGGCAAAAGACAAAGATCAAGATGTTGCCAACCCCAGCCAAGTTCCACTACGTATTTAACTTGAGAGATCTCAGCAGAATTTGGCAGGTAGGTTGAAAAGGGTTTGAACAGGAGACTATACTGCAAAAGTTCTAAGTACTAGGACAAACAGGTCTGAGCAAACAGTGCAGAATCAGGGTCTACACTATTTGCCATTCCATTTGCATCTTCTCGATGCATTATTGCATTGTATAAGCAAAATGTTCCATTTCTAAGATACCATTTCTACAGTTAACCAAGATAATTTTTTTCAGACGATGTAAAGTTTTATCAAGTTTCCAGGTTTAGCACTGTTTTCTGACATTTTCACTGATATGCTCGACATGATACATAACTGTTTCGTTGAAAAGTGTTCAGTATAAGTGTTGGAAAGATCTTAATATTTAAGACAGTTCTTCAATAAATATTGGTGGTAGCTGATGTCATTTGTACACTTATGTGACGTCATGTAAATTGCAAGTGATGTCATAGCAAAATGTTTTTAGTTTACAGTGTGTTTTGCATAGACATGAACTGTAAGAAATCAAACTGTAAGAGTCAAAATTTCCTTGTATTTTGTGATGAAACTTTTGCTATACTCATAATATTGGATTTTGCTTCTTATACTATGACATAATGACTATGCAGCTGTGGGCTTTTAAAACCTATCACTTGTGACTGTTGCAACCCCAGGATTTCAGCTCATATGGAGCCATGTGTGTTTATTTTCATAGGGTATGTTGACTGCCACCAGCGAGATTGTGACCAGTGTAGGCGTTCTTATGTCTCTATGGAAACACGAGTGTTACCGTGTCATTGCTGACAGATTTACTGAAATGACCGACAAAGACTGGTATGAAAAGACCATTAAACAGGTGAGTTCATCCTACTTATGAAATGCTTCACTTAAGATATGAGTACACCTTAATGTTTCCCTTGCCATTTTTACAAAGGGTGATAACTTTTGTGACTTCCTATCTGCTTCCCTGGACAACAAACCCCTACGAAAATGGTTTCAGCCTCCAGTAAGGACTTTATTTCCATGGACAAATGGATATGATATTGTTTGTTGGTTTACACAATATTAAATTCAAACAGTGTATAAATACATGTAAATAACACAGTGGAGTAATACTGGGTCTGACAGTAAGCATAACATATGTACATGTGTTGAATAATTCTGGCTGGTGTGTAAAGAATTAATGTAGGTGCCGTTGGAACCTATAGAAAGGCCCATTGTGTCTTTCTGTAGAGGCACTCTGATCCGAGTCTTCTTTGTTTTTATATATATTTCCATCCCAATATACATTAGGATCATTATGGTAAATTATTCCAGGTTGCAGAGGAGGAGTGCGGTGTTGCTGCTGCAAATGATATGGACCAGGAACCATACTTCGTTGACTTCATGAGGGATGCACCAGAAGCAACTGGTAAGAGTTCATTCCAAAATCTGATTATCCTAGGTTCTCTGCTGCAGAATATGTCCTGAAAAATTTTCAGTGTTGGGACTCTAAGACAGTCTCTAGTGCAGAATCTCTAATGTAGAATCTCTGATCTCTGCTGCAGAGTCTGTCATCTCTGCTGCAGACTATCTGATCTATAGTTCAGAATCTATGATCTCTGCTGCAGAATCTATTATCTCTAGTGCAGAGTCATTGGTCTTTGCTTTGGAATCTACATTCAGTGGTGCAGGTTCTCTGAGCTCTGCTGTGTAATCTTTGATCTCTAGTGCAGAATCATGGATCTCTGCTGCAGAATGTACAACTAAGGTGCAGATTCTCTAATCTCTGCTGCAGAATCTATTATCTTGGGCAGACTCATTGGTCTTTGCTTTATAATCTACATTCAGTGGTGCAGATTCTCTGAACTCTGCTGTTCAATCTATGATCTGTAGTGTGGAATCATTGATCTCTGCTGCCGAATGTACAACTAAGGTGCAGTCTCTAATCTCTGCTGCAGAATCTATTATATCTAGTGCAGAGTCATTGGTCTCTGCTCAGAATCTACATTCAATGGTGCAGAGTTGCTAAACTCTGCTGCAGAATGTATTATCTCTAGTGCAGAGTCATTGATCTCTGCTGCAGAATGTACAAGTAAGGTGCAGAGTCTCTGATCTCTGCTGCAGAATCTATTATCTTAAGAGCAGAATTTTAAGTGTCTGCTGCAGTCTCTCTAAACTCCGGTACAGCCTCTTTAATTTTTGGTGTTGACTCTTTTATCTCTGCTGAAGAACTACATATCTCCACTGCCGAATCTGTCATCTCTAGAGCAGAATCTTAATTTTCTGCTGCAGACTCTTTAATCTGTGCTGCAGAATCTCTGTAATATGTGGTGCAGAATTTCTGATCTCTGCAGCAGCATATACATACACTTTGGTGCAGATCTGGCTGATCTTTGTTGCAGAATCTATAATTTCTGATATCTGTTGAAGAATCTATAATATCTTGTTCAGAATCTGAAATCTCAGGTGCTGAAGCCTTGTCTATGGTGCACACTTTCTGATCTTTGCCGTACAGTCTGTTATACTTGCAGCAGAATCTCTGACACAGAGTCTCTTATGTTTTTTGCAGAGTTTATAATTGCTGGTGCAGAATTATCACTGGCTCAGAATATCAGATTTCTGCTGCTGAGGCTTAAAAAACTTTCAGGAACAGGATCTGATCACCGCTTCAGAATAACTAATTGGTTGTTCAAAATCATGTATCTGTACGAAAAATTTAAATGCACTGTTTTCAGAATGACATTTCTGCATTTTTTTAAAGAAAGCTTATAATAAGACAAATATTAAAAAAAAAAAATGTCTGTGAATCTGTTGTGACATAGCTAGAGAAATTATTGCTGTAGTAAATGTAGGAAATTTCAAAAGAGTTTGATTCATTTTCAGTTCTTAGTTACTCTAGGTTAAGAAAGTTATGAGCAAGAGGCCATGTAAGGCATAACAATTCAAACTGATGACATCATGGCAGTCATACATGTCAGAAATAATTCCTACATCTAACCCGTTCAAATTGTTAATTTTTGGCACAAGGCAGATGCAGTTGTAGAACACAAATGTAACTCTTGAGGACAAAAACTTTTTAGATATCTTATTTGAGCCATATCAGGTCAGCCAATAGGGAAATAAGTGCAAGACTGAGAAAAGATTTTTCAGTAATAGTATGATAAAATTCATTCTGGATCATCTTTTATTTATTTATTTATATTTTTATTTTTTTATTCATTTATATTTTTTTATAGAATGGTTTTATTAAGGTATGGATGTAGTTGCTCAAAATTATACACAGATTATTCTTAGTCTTAAGACTAGCTGTTTAGAAATACATTATCTATTACATATAGCAAGTAAATTGGATGCAGAATAACTCAGCAATTAGTAAAATTATGAATAACCTAGCATTTAGCATTTCAAATCTTAGTTAACCATAGTGAATTACTTTTACTAGAATGCCTGTAGCTAATAATAAATGCATGCTAGGCTAAGCAATACAAATTTTTGTTGGTTGGTTGGTTGATTTGATGCTTAACGTCCACGGTAAACAACTAAGGTCATGTCGGGACGGTCAGTTAACCTAACCACACTATTCCTGGGCAGGCTTAGACCTCCTAAGCGGTTAACCAGTACTAAGTGCACATGCTTTCGTCAGTAACTGACAACTACCCTTCTTGAATCAGCGGAAGGAGAAACGAAAGTATGTGGCCAGACCGGGATTCGAACCCAGGACCTCTGACTTACGAGTCAGGTGCCCTACCGATTGCGCTACCCGGCCCGGCACAAATTTTTGTTATACGTGTACATTTACCTGCCAAGACTTGTGTGTCTGGAAGACATATCATATGCCTTAAATGAGCCGCATCATGATAAAATCAACAAAGTGGCATGTGTGCCCAGCAAGGACTCAGATTAGCCTGGGCATCTGCCCAGTCTGATCGGTTTTTGCTAATGACATAGAGCTAGCTGAGACCCTTAGTGACCCTTTAAGCGCAAAGCAAAGACTGTGATCAGACTGGGCTGATGGCCAGGATTATCTGAATCTTTGCTGGGTGCACATGTCACTTTGTTGATTTTGTCTTATTGCCGCTCAAAGGATGATTGCAGACTATGCAGTCTTAAAGATCGTAACCATTTAAACTTTAGTTTATATTTCCATTTCAGAAGCAACTGCATATAGTGGGTGGGGCATAATTAGTATCATATTAGTTTGTTAGTTTCATTGCCATGAGAAAGTTGCCTTTCAGCAAATACTCAGATCAGATAGCCCATTACATCCTTGCTATATCAATTCCTTTTGATTTATGAATGAGGAGGACTGTGCTCAGACTTTTCAACTCCAGGGGCTGACCTGAGACATTGCTCTATCCACACGTCATGAGGCACCTTTTCTCATACTGGGGCATATCAGTTGTAATCATATTTTAGCAAGACAATACTATATGAGACCTGTAATACAGGATTGTATAAATGTAGAATTTATGGAATATGTGAACTTCTACAGCATGAATAAATTCCTGAAACCCAGGTTCTAGCTGCTAAGTTGACTGGAAATGCCTGTCTAGAATCCAAAATTTTGGAAAAAGTTGTCAATAAATTATAAGAATAGAATTTACTTTTTCATTACACGTGCATTTTTTCAGTCAGAATAGCAGCCGGAACCTTGGATGCAGGAATATACTCATGTCATAGTAATTCACATTGGTATTCCATATTTAAAGTTTAATTCCATTTATAAAAATTCCTGTGTTCTGTGTAACAATCTATATATACAGTGGTTGCTTAATACAGGCTCAATTTGCTCATTCAAAGAAATACTTAGTAGCTTATGTCATAGATAGCAATTTAAAACAGCTTATAACTGCTAGAAAATTAGAGTAGGCATACAGTTATTAGTAATCTTTTAAAAAAATTACATGAATTTTCTTATTTTATTCATTGCGTTGAGACAATTCTAATGCAAGGTCATATTATATGTTTGTTTGGAAATATAAGAGATTGTCCTAAAATTTAAAATCTCCCATTATCTGTAGCTCAAATTGCTCAACGTCTTCTTTTGTCAATTATTTCTAATCAGTGAAAGAGTTGATTCTTAAAGTACCATCAGGTGAGATGGATGTTAGTAAAACAGGAGCACTGCATGCGTTTCAAGTTATCGGCATTGTTTAAAATCGGGAATGGAATGAGCTGGAATTGAATGAACAAGAAAATCTACGTTCCATTAGCTCCTTGATGGCACTCTTACATGAAAGAATTTGCTCCCTTGTGGGAGCAAATTCTTTCATGTAATTAGAGTGCCATTCCAAATCAGTGAAATGAAGTAGGGGAGAATATCACTGCCGCTCCATTCCATGTTTAATCTTTGCCTCATTTATTTGGCCACATTGCATGAAAATGTGACTTTCACACAAGACTTGATGAGGTTACCGTATTGTTGTTAAACACAGTGTTATCGCATGTTAGATATGACATTTATGGGAAAATGCATGTTATTGTCAAACTGATATATCAGTGAGATTTACCTAGTATGTGTTGCTATATCTTTCACAGTATTATTTTTATGTGAACAGTTCAACACACTTTGAATTTTCAAAATTGTAAGTTTGGAAAACAATTATTCACACTTTATATGTGGAAGAAAAAAAAATATCTGTTGTGTGTATGTTTGATTGTGAGTGTCAATTATTTCAACAGCATGTTAGTGATTTATAGATTATTTCTATTATGGTATTTGTAATACGGACATAATGACCCCAATGGTGACAGTAGTCATACCTTGGTAGCTTACTTGGTTAACCCATTAATACCTAGTGTCCTAAAACTGGGACATAGGCAAACAGCAGACCCAGATCAGATGCTGCAGATGCATCTGATCTGGTCTCCACTATTTGCAGAATACAAATGGGTATTTCCCCTTAACATAAAATGAAAATGATAAAAGTTCAACCACATACCCCTTAATTGACAAGTAGACTCATCCAATGTAATATTACAAGGATAGAAGATTCCATTGGGCATACATGGGACTGGCCTACTAGCTAAGCTGGAGGCAAAATTCTTTTCATCCAGAAACAGGGTTCAACTGGTGGTATACCCATCCATCCTATTTTAATACCTTAATGCTCTGATATAGTTGGAGATACTCCTGATGGGAAGAGAAAAATAATTAAACACAGTTAAACCAGCAGTTTTAACAGAATTTTTGAAAGCTCCTACAATACCTATCACTTTTAGTTTGTCTTAGAGAATATAATAATTCTAGATCATTTAAAATTTTGACAAGACTGAGATAGTTGTTCGCATATGTGTTGTGGACTGTAAGGTGCATTTGGTTTCTTGTCTAAGAGAACCTAGAAGAGTAAATTTTTTTCTGAAAGGGTTGATCCTTTTAGAGAAGGCAGGCAAACAGGAATTGGATAGATTTCCCGAAAGTGTACCCGTTCACCGTAATAAATTACATGTATTTTGATCCCTATCAGGGTATGTGTAAGGGAAGCAAATATTCTGCAAAGGATGTGCAGTGTATTGTCTCCCTTAACTCTTTAAGCACCAAAAAGCAGACGGCAAACTTTACGATGCAAAAATTCCAAAAATGCATTGTCCAAGACTTTTCATATTGAGAATTCAAAGACTAGAGGGCAAACAGTGTAGATCTAGATGAGGCAGCTTATTATGAGCCTCAACAGGATCTACACAGTTTGCAAATTATGCTATTTTTATCACTGGTGCTTTAAGTGTTATCCAACACAGGATGAGGGTAGTATCAGTAAACATTTTGCAAAGGGGATTTGCTAAATATTTACTTTATATACTTATTTACTTTTATATTTCCGTTAACTAAAGGGAGGTAAGCTGGTACTGTTTGCTTTGTAATAACAAACTACATAATTATCACTCTTAGGTGAGGAAGGTGAAGATGCTGACCTAGACGCTCCAAAGATTTATGAACCTGTCTCCTCACTTGATAGTCTAGCAGAGAAACTCAACAGTTACATGGAACAGTACAATGAGACAATTCGTGGTGCGAAAATGGATCTGGTATTTTTCAAGGTAGGTCTGTGCAATTGAATGTGATGCAAAATGGTTCTCAAATGAGAACTGGGTTCGAGGTAAACTTTAGAATAACCTCAAACTCCAAATAAAACACACTGATTGGCTGCTTCTGAGCATGTGCTCAGAAGCAGCCAATAAGTGTGCTTTATTTTCAGTTTGAGATTATTCTCCAGTTTTATAAACTCGAACCCAGTTCACAAAATGTCTGGATCAGTGCAGAAATAATCTGTTTAATCTGTAACCATTATAGCTTTTTCATTATGAAGGGTCATTGTCTCACCAGAATAGCAGAAGTAAGAGAAAGGTCTTGTTTTTTCAGCGCCATCTGCAGTGCCTGCTGCAAAAACTTTTGTCAGTATTTCTGTCATAGTTTGTAAGTAGTACTGGGACCCCTTCGTGACAGTGCACAACAGATGAGACACAGCATTCCACAGAATTATTATTGTTCATATTAACATAAGTTAAATCAATGTCTTTCACATTGCAGGATGCCATGACAAATTTGGTGAAGATATCTAGAGTGATTCGTACACCTCGGGGTCATGCCCTGCTGGTAGGTGTGGGTGGTTCTGGCAAACAGAGCTTGACAAGACTGTCTTCATTTATTGCTGGCTACAAGACCTTCCAGATTACTCTATCCAGGTAGGTGTTAAAGGGGGTGTGGTTGAGGGTGGGTGTTATGTACATGTAAATGTTTATTGATGTTCAGACGAATGGTCACTAATAAAACTAAAAAAAAGTCACTGAGGCTTAATATTGGGACAAAATATAACTTAAAGTATCATATTTGAGCCACCACATGACAAAACCAACACAGTGGCATGTTTGCCCAGAGAAGACTCAAATCAGTTTGGGCATCCACACAGTCTATTCAGAGTCTTCAAAGTGTGCTTAAAAGGTAGCCAAGGGTCTGTGCTAGATTCATGCAGAAAGCGAAGACTCTGATCAGACTGGGCAGATGCCCAGGCTGATCTGAGTCTTCCCTGGGCACACATGCCACTTTGTTGGTCATGTCGCGGCTCATTTATAATCATATTTATTACAATTAGCATGGTATGGTAAAACTTGGAGGCCATATATGAACAGGAGGGTATGAATTGTAGTAACCTTAAAGCACCAGAACTGAAAATTGTTGACTTTGCAAACAGTGTAGATCTATATCAGGTGCAGAAATAACAGGGGCCCAGTCGCCCATGGCCCTAAAGTTTTGGCTGGGCGACTGATAATCGAGAGAAAATGCCTAAATTCTTGTTTTTTAAGTCTGGGCCCTTAATTAAAAAATGCTTAGTCTTTATCCCTGAGGCGGCTCATTATGGATCTACATTGTTTGCCTTCTAGTCTGGTTTCTCAATATGATATAGCTTGGATGAAACTTTTTTTTTTTTAATTTTGCAGCCATAAATTTTGTGGTCTGCTTTTTCAACAATTTATGGGTTTAAAAATTCCAATAAATACATTTGTTTTTTTCTCCAGGTCTTACAATGTCTCCAACTTAATGGATGACCTGAAGTTCCTGTATCGTACCGCCGGCCAGTCTGGTAACGGTATAACCTTTATCTTCACGGACCAGGAGATCAAAGATGAGGCTTTCCTAGAGTATTTGAACAACATCCTGTCTTCAGGAGAGGTACGAAGTCAGATTCCACAGTAAAATCCTTCTTGTGTCTGTTTAGGATTTTTACCTCTTTTGTCATTCGGCATAAGGTTTTGGCCAGTACTAGGTAATCATGGATCTATTGAACATATAATGACAATGTAAGCATACAAGAATGACATATATTACTTATATAGAGGATCTTACACTCGTGGTAATTTCATATGAAATTTATGAAACGAGCCTTTGGTGAGTTTCATAAATTTCATATGAAATGACCACGAGTGTAAGATTCTGTTTATCATATGACCCTTAAACTGGGAATTTTAATGCCTTCAAACTGAATTTTATTTCAATAAGAAAAAGTATTATTGACATGGACGTTGTCAATGACTTTACGTGTACACGCCAAAGTGTTATTACACGTGTGCTCATATGATTTTTATGAGACAATGTTATCCACTGAATAACAGCGACGTCATATTATAAATATGTTTTGAAGTACATCCCTATGAAAGAAAACTTTCCCCAGAAATTTTATAGCTTTTTTCAGAAATCTAGTGAAAGACTTCATGTGACATTCATATTAAGCCATATGCACAGATCCACCAGAAGTGAGTTCGGCTGATAACTCTAAATCAGGGCCTGAGGTTATAAAACTTTTTTCAGGCTCAGCTGAGTTGAGCATGAACTTTTACCTGCTAATAAATAGGAAATTACTGATAAGTACTATTGTTTTCTTGCTCTGTTTGGCTGAGTATGAAATTTTCTCTGCTTATGAATATGAAAATGCCAACATTAGTTGGCATTTTCGTATTTATCAGCAGAGAAAATTTCATGCTCAGCTGAGTTGAGCATGAAAAAAGTTTTATCATGACGTCGCATCTGAGAATGTAATAAAGCCTGCATTAAAAACGATAATCCACTAGTGGATTAAATATGCAAATTACCCCGTAACGTTATGCGTTGACGTCCATAGAATGTCGCGTTTTCTAATGGTGAAATTGTGACGTTTTAGTGCAAACTTTGCTAATAAAATGCAATTTTAGTGTCAGATGATAAATAAGATATTGCATTCGTGCTCCTGTATTATTGAATTTATTAAACTCGTTGGTGAAAAAGATAAGATGCTCGGCAGAGCCTCGCATCTTATTTTTTCCCCAACTCGTTTAATGAATTCAATAATACATGAGCACTCATGTAAGATCCTCTATTTATAACCTCGGGGCCATAGCTCATATCATTTATTACAGTTTTTAAAATGATGCCTATATTTGTTCAGGTATCTGGTTTGTTTGCCCGTGATGAGATGGATGAAATCCTGAATGAGTTGATAGCACCCATGAAGAAAGACTTCCCTCGCCGACCACCGACCAATGAAAACTTGTACGAGTATTACCTCAGCCGATGCAGATTAAATCTTCACGTTTGCCTCTGTTTCTCTCCTGTAAGTAAAAATTTGTCACATTTGATTCATAAATTTTCAAAAACAGTTGAAAATGTCTTTAGAAATTTAGCGACTTTCTTTTACGGCCAAAGTGTGTTTATTCAAGAACTGACTTCTGTATGAGCAGCACAGTGGATGAAACAAAAATGAGCCCCGGCACGAGAAAACCAACAATGTGGTTGCGCGCCCAGCACAAACTCAGATCAACCTGGGCATCCGCCCTGTCTGATCAGAGTCTTCGCTGCCCAAATGGAAGTAGCTTAGGCCCTTAGCTACCCTTTAAGTGCTTAGCGAAGAATCTTATCTGACTTGGCGGATGCCCAGGTGGCTGATCTGTGTCTGCACTGGGTGCACAACCACTTTGTTGGTTTTCTCGTGTCATGGCTCAAATATGCCTTCCTGTTTTGATATTCAAGGCTATATGACATGAATAAACAATAAAGATTATGCCAAAAAACATCATTATATTATTATCAACCTTTGCTTTTAAAATGCTTATTCTATGTACCATATTGTCTTCATTTTGTACATAGGTTGGTGAGAAATTCCGTAACAGATCTCTGAAGTTCCCTGGTCTTATTTCTGGCTGTACCATGAACTGGTTCCAGAGATGGCCAAAAGATGCTCTGATAGCTGTATCCAACCACTTCTTGGCTAGCTACGACATTGTGGCAACACCCACAGTAAAGACCGCTGTTGTGAATACCATGGGTATTTTCCAGGTCAGTGTCTGTTTGTTCAAAAGTAATGGTTACATTAATTAACTAACATTAATTAACTCTTTATGCGCCAGTGACAAAAATAGCAAAATTTGCAAACAGTGTAGAGCCGCCTCATCTAGATCTACACTGTTTGCCTTCTAGTCTTTAAATTCTCAATATGTAATGTCTTGGACAAGACATTTTTTGAATTTTTGCAGACGTAAATTTTGTCGTCTGCTTTTTGGTGCTTACAGAGTTAAAAAGACATGTCTTTTTCAATTGAGTTGTATCAAAGAAAAGTACTGCTATTTTTTGCTTTCGAATTTTTTTTTTTCAGCATAATTATCTGCTCCCTTGATTCTTATCTCTCTTGCAAGTAGCAGAAGGAAATCAAGGTATTACTTTCGGAGCAGTGGTGACGTTGGCTGCTTAAACCTTTGCCAAGTTTTCAGGTGTAGCTCTGTTTTGTGACAATGCAAAGACACGCCACAGAAGTCTTATACCCTAATCGACCCTTTTAGGGCTCTGTGCGCTTAACTTTTTCAAAAAGGTGGCAAAAACTTGTAGTAAATTTTCCTCTAAGCACACATTTCAACGATTTATGATTATATTTAGTTTTAAACTTCAATTTTAACTGTTACGCAGAAACAATTTTCAGTAGCTTTGAGCGATACAATTTCAATAGAGGTGATTACAAATCATGTGTAGACGCTTTACTAGAAATGGATTGGGACTCAGTTATGGAGGGATTAGGGGTGTCCGAATCATGGACTTACTTTGCAGAAAAACTTATCTAATTAATTAAGAACTACATACCGGTGAGCAAAGTTCGAAGTGATACAGGCAGCCACAACCCCGCTATAACCCCTCAATGTCTAGAAGTGATTAGAACTAAACATAAAAAATGGAAGAAATACCTAAACTGCAAATCAGATGAAAATTTTTCACAGTACAAAATTGCTAGAAATCAGGTTGTTTCACAGTTGAGGAAAGCAAACTACTATTATGAGAAGGACCTGGCTACAAGAATAAAAACTGATAGTAAGCTTTTTTTGGAAACATGTCCGTGCTAGGACAAAAACAAAATCATCCATCGGTGCATTAGAAAAAGATGATGGTACACTAACATCTAATGAGCAAGAAATTGCCAACATTTAAATCATTACTTTTCATCAGTGTTTGAAAAAGAGTCAGAAGAGGATCCCCCAACATTTGAAGATCGTCAGTTTGAACATCAGTTACTAGATTTTGAAATCACTGACGAACAAGTTGACAGAGTTACGTGTGCTTTAAAAACTGATAAATCCCAAGGCCCAGATAGGTTACACCCACGCCTGTTGAAGGAGACTGGTCCACATATTACTAGAGCATTGAAACTAATATTTAGAAAATCACTTGATGAAGGAGTGTTACCAGTGGACTGGAAACTTGCAAATGTAACTGCTATCTTTAAGAGTGGTGAAAGGAAAAGACCGGAAAATTACCGACCAATAAGCTTGACTTCTGTTGTTTGTAAGTTGATGGAGAAGTTAATCAGAAATGAGCTGGTAAATCAAATGGAATCTAATAATTTATTCTCGGAAACTCAGCACGGTTTTATTGCTGGGAAATCTTGTACTACCCAGCTCTTAGAATTTATGGAAGAAATAACAGAAGCAGTAGACCGAGGTGATGACGTGGATGTAATTTACTTGGACTTCCAGAAGGCCTTTGATAAGGTCCCGCACAATAGGCTACTTACCAAACTAAAAGGTTATGGAATTAGAGGCAAAGTCTACGAGTGGATTCGCGACTTCCTCACTAGCAGAAAACAAAGGGTAGTAGTGAATGGAGTAAATTCTGCCTGGAGATCTGTTACCAGCGGAGTACCCCAGGGTTCAATTCTGGGCCCAATCCTATTTCTCATTTTCATCAACGATCTCCCTGAAGTTCTCAGTTGCTTGGTAAAATTCTATGCTGACGATGCCAAGATATACTCTCCAATAAAAGCTGAGAACGATGAGTTGAGGCTTCAAGCCAATATCAACAATGCAGAACTTTGGGCAGATACTTGGAAAATGTTCTTCCATACCAAAAATTGTAAACACATGAGAATTGGAAAAGGCCAGCCAACTCACCCATATACCATGACAACAAACCAAGCTGTGCATAATATGGAGCAAGTAACATCAGAAAAGGATTTGGGCATCATTTTCGACCAAAAATTATTTAGAGAACATATAGCGAAAAAAGCAGCCATAGCCAACAGAAATTTAGGTTTAATTTTCAAGAGCTTTACGTATCTGGATAAAGACATGTTCAAGAGTTTGTATAAATCTCTGGTAAGGCCTCATTTAGAGTACGCTACAACCGTGTGGTCACCTATGTTTAAGAAAGATGCCATTATTCTTGAAAATGTACAGCGAAGGGCCACCAGAATGGTTAACACTCTGTCAAAACAAAATTATGAGGAACGACTAAAAATATTGGGAATACCATCATTAGAATATCGTCGTCTAAGAGCTGACATGATAGAAGTATACAAGATTCTGACCGGCATAGATAAAGTAAACATAAACAAATTTTTCACTATCATGGACAGTACTACTACCAGAGGGAATGACTTAAAACTGTTCAAGAGGCGTTCACGACTAAATATCAGGGCTAACGTGTTCTCCAATAGAGTGGTTAATACCTGGAACTCATTGCCGAATCATGTAATCCTGGCACCGTCCCTAAACGCGTTTAAGTCAAGGCTTAATAAACACTGGCACGGACATACACAGAAGTTTACACCTTCCTGTTACATTCCGGGAGAAAGACTTATCCAAAGACCATGGAATTATCAAAATGGGCCGTTAGAAGTTGTGTAACAACTTGAGAGGGTCTCGACAACGGTTAGAAACGGTAAGAAACGGTAAGAATATTGAAGGAAACAAATTTAAAGGTTAAATGCTTATTGTCATAGAAGGATACAGAAGCTTTACAAATGAAAAATTAAAGATTCTGTAGCATTTTCTAGGATTTGTAAACTAGCAAACAAAGGGATAAACCAGTGAAAATATGTGCCCTTATAGTCATATGCCTAAAAACTTTCATGATGTGTGCTGATGGGGGCATGCGCTAATTAGGTCGAATACGGTATGCGTACTTTGCAAGTTAAAACAACATAAGATAGCTGTCTCCTTAAACACATACTGAGAGTAAATATTCTCTTTTCTAGGACTTGGTAGCAGAGCTGTGTATAGACTATTTCCAAAGATACAGACGTCAAACGTATGTCACACCCAAATCATACCTCTCCTTTATTGGAGGTTACAAAGATATCTATGGACAGAAGAGGAAGGAGATTGGCATATTAGCAGACAGAATGAACACAGGTATGAGCCTTATGAAAAGTACCCTGGCCCCGAGGTTATACTTTTTTCATGCTCAACTCAGCTGAGCATGAAATTTTCTTTGCTGATAAATATGAAAATACCAACTAATATTGGCATTTTCATATTCCTAAGCAGAGAAAATTTCATACTCAGCTAAATTGAGCTAGAAAGCAATTGTACTTACCAGTAATTTGCAGTTTATTAGCAGATAAAATTCCATGCTCAGCTGAGTTGAGCATGAAAAAAGTTTTATAACCTCGGGGCCTGATGTGCTTAAATATTTGGACACCTAAAAACCATTAATTTTCCATTTGGGACAAATGGAAAATTAATGGTTTTAGGTGTCCCAATACTTAAGCACTTCAGTAATAATAAGTATTACTTTTGCAGCAGTCCCAATACTTACAAGCTGGTAAATTAATTGATTTTTTCAGTGTCCCAATTTTTACGATCATGCTCCCGCAATTTCTATAAAATCCAAGCATAAAATCTGTTCCAGTCGGCAGTGCTTCAGGCATTTTAACACGTCCCGCTATTAAAGAGATCAGCTTGGGTACCTTAATGATGAAATAAAATAGATTAGGAAAACTTACAAAGTGTTTGTTTGTTTTTAACTCTCCGGTAATTATATCCTTAGATCACCAATTACTAATTGGTTTCACACTTTTCCTTGTACAGTGGCCTTTCAAGGTAATTTTTTTTTTTTTTTTTTTTGTCTTTCATGTGCCTCCTTGATCGGATCTGCCGTGACGGCGGACTTGATTAGCGCATTGGGGAAAAAATCGGTACGTTTGATGTTGCATGTGCAGTCCGATTGGGTATCGTCAAAGTACAAAGTCGCAAATCAGCGCAGACTGATCGTTGTTCGATTCCGTCAGCTTTCATGTACGTTCGAAGACTCCGATAAGACTGCGTGGATGTGCAGGCTGATCTATGTCAGCTCTCTCTGCATATGCAATAAGTATCTTTTCTTCTGACACACCTGGACAAAACTGCACGTGCCAGGGATCGACTGTCAGTGTCTGGCGGTGTCTTTGAAGTTTACACTTGCGACACCGAATGTACCAATGAAGTCTCCCACATTTTTTGGTATCTGCAGAAAATGTTCAGTCTACGTCTTGGCTATTTATTATTTAGAATCCACAGAATTATTGATGCGCAAAGACAAGATGATATGCAGGCTGATCCGAGTCACGTTTGTACGTTCAAGCTCCTCTGTTCCTTGCATGACTTCAGCGCGGGAAAACCTTGATCTGACTTCGAGATTTCGGTCGTCGGCTCCATGCCTGTCCTGGGTTTTCTCCAGTAAATTTGACGCCAGGGCCGTACATAGCGCAGTCTTGTTCCGAGGCAACTGGTAGCATGCTAAAACAAAATCTGGCCATCTTCAAGTTTTACAAAAGATAACTATAGGTACCTATATAAGGACAAGACTGCGCATGCTGGATTTGGACATTTGCACACCCGCAATTCCAAGCGCGTGGAAGCGATCTCACCATGCAATTAAGCTGTAATGGAAAAGGCACCTAACGGCTTGTGCATACACAGACGACGCAGATTAGTATGCGCACTCGAAAAATCTGATGACAGTTAACTCTGTTCGGATCTACCCTGGTATATTAATCCTCATCAAAAACCGAGACTTCATTTCAGATTTTCACGCGACATCAATTAACTCGCTGCATGGGAAGTTTAGTGAGCCGCATCACATAAAATGTATCTTATGAAGCATGCGCAGCCTGATAAGCTTCCACGGAAGTATTCGCTGTTCTTGGGAAACGTTGACACTCATAACCCCAAGACCTTATTATCGAACAGGAAACGCCAGTCGCATTACAATATTGCGCAGGCTGATACGAGTCTTTGCTATCAGCGTTTGCCTGGATTAAGATACCTTCTCCCGCCTCTCGGTTCAGTCTGACACATTGAGCTGCACATGTCAGACGGCGGCGTCCTTTGATCTGAAACTGAAATCAACATCTAGGATTCGACAAGGTTACCGTCTTTAACCATTGCACTATCGGTTTTACGCTCGGTAATCACGTATGTATTGATCAGAATGAGTAACTCGCACTGGTCGCCAGTTTTAGCCCGTTCATCCCAAAATTATATTGACGCGTTGAAATAACGTAGACTGATCAGACTGCGCAGATGCACAAGACCTTAAGATATCTGTTTCACGCGACGGCTATCGAGCGTAAAATGAGCCATACCACAATAAAAAGCCTCACAGTGTGTTATTGCAATGAAATCTCCGATCAGTCGGCTCATCCGCCTAGACTCATTTGACAGTGGAAACTCTGTGCAGGTGCGCCGGCTGATCGGGGCCACTAAATTTAGGTCAGTCAGTCACAGCTGGCAGTTGGCCAACACGTGTCAGAACGTCGGTACCTTTGAACTCGGTGAAAGGCTTACCGTATAGACCTTAAGTATTGGACTACGTAGGTAAGACAGTTAAAATGATCGTTAGAAATACTCGGTAACGAGGTGTTACCCAGTATATTTTACGATCAGAGCGTCCCAATTAATACAGTCACAAACCTGAAATCTTAAATAGTCCCAATATATATAATCATTAAATTAATTACTTTTCCCCCAAACAGCAGGTGTCCCAATACATACAGGGTCCCAAAACATAGAATTATTACGGTAAGCACATTAGGGTATTTTGCAGTCTGTATTTTCCTGTGTCCAGTATTAAGGCGTATGACACTCTCAGACTCATTGTATATGACATAAGGAAGTAAGTTCTGCAGTGGCCAGTCTGCGATGTCAAACTACCCTTTGTTAAAGAGAAATGAAAATGTTGCAAAAATAATCAGTACTTCTGCTCTCAGAATTATGGAGAAGGTAGGGTTTTTAGCTCGCCTGAGCACGAAGTGCTCAGGGTGAGCTTTTGGGATACCCTGATGTCCGTCGTCCGTCGTACGTCCGTACGTCCGGACGTCCGGACGTCCGTCCGTCAACTTTTGCTTGTGTACACTCTAGCGGGCACAGTTTTGATCCAATCTTTCTGAAACTTTGTCAGAATGTTTATCTCCATAAAATCTAGGCCAAGTTCGAAACTGGGTCATGTCGGGTCAAAAACTAGGTCACTAGGTCAAATCTTAGAAAAACCTTGTGTACACTCTAGAAGGCACAGTTTTCATCCAAAGTTCATGAAACTTTGTCAGAATGTTTATCTTTATATTATCTAGGACAAGTTTGAAACTGGGTCATGTAGGGTCAAAAACTAGGTCACTAGGTCAACTCTTAGAAAAACCTTGTGTACACTCTAGAAGGCACAGTTTTCATCCAAAGTTCATGAAACTTTGTCAGAATGTTTATCTTTATAATATCTAGGACAAGTTCGAAACTGGGTCACGTCGGGTCAAAAACTAGGTCACTAGGTCAAATCATAGAAAAACCTTGTGTACACTCTAGAAGACACAGTTTTCATCCAAAGTTCATGAAACTTTGTCAGAACGTTTATCTTTATAATATCTAGGACAAATTTGAAACTGGGTCATGTCGGGTCAAAAACTAGGTCACTAGGTCAAATCTTAGAAAAACCTTGTGTACGCTCTAAAAGGCACAGTTTTCATCCAAAGTTCATGAAATTTAGTCAGAATGTTTATCCTCATAATATCTAGGACAAGTTCGAAACTGGGTCACGTCGGGTCAAAAACTAGGTCACTAGGTCAAATCATAGAAAAACCTTGTGTACGCTCTAGAGGACACAGTTTTGATCCAATCTATATGAAACATTGTCAGAATGTATATCTGCATAAACTCTAGGCCGAGTTTGAAACTGGGTCATGTTGGGTCAAAAACTAGGTCAGTAGGTCAAATCTTAGAAAAACCTTGTGTACACTCTAGAAGGCACAGTTTTCATCCAAAGTTCATGAAACTTTGTCAGAATGTTTATCTTTATAATATCTAGGACAAGTACCAAACTGGGTCATGTTGGGTCAAAAACTAGGTCACTAGGTCAAATCATAGAAAAACATTGTGTACGCTCTAGAGGACACAGTTTTGATCCAATTTTTATAAAACATTGTCAGAATGTTTATCTCCATAAACTCTAGGCCAAGTTCGAAATTGGGTCATGTCGGGTCAAAAACTAGGTCACTAGGTCAAATCTTAGAAAAACCTTGTGTACACTCTAGAAGGCACAGTTTTGATCCGAAGTTCATTAAACTTTATCAGAATGTTTATCCTCATAATATGAAGGACAAATTTGAAACTGGGTCATGTAGGGTGTAGGGTCAAAAACTAGCTCACTTGGTCAAATCATAGAAAAACCGTGTGTACGCTCTAGAGGACACAGTTTTGATCCAATCTTTATGAAACTTTGTCAGAATGTTTATCTCCATAAACTCTAGGCCAAGTTTGAAAGTAGGTCATGTCAGGTCAAAAACTAGGTCACTAGGGCAAATCTTAGAAAAACCTCGTGTACGCACTAGAAGGAATAGTTTTGATCCAATCTTCATGAAACTATGTCAAAATGTTTATTGTCCATCTATATATGCCCCTTATGAAACTGAGTCACGTCAGATCAGAAACTAGGTCACTAGGTCAAATCTAAGAAAAACTTTGTGTACACCCTAGAGGGCACAGTTTTGATCCAATCTTCATGAAACTCTGTCAGAATGTTTACCTTAATGAAATCTAGGTAAAGTTTGAAACTGGTTTGTGTCGGATCAAAAACTAGGTCACTAGGTCAAATATAAGAACGACCTTGTTTACGCTCCAGAGGGCACAGTTTTGATCCAATCTCAATGAAACTTTGTCAGAATGTTTATTCTTACAATATCCGGTTTGAAACTGGGTCATGTCGGGTCAAAAGCTAGGTCACTAGGTCAAATCTAAATTAAGTTATGTTGCAAGAATCAGAACTAACATTGCAATGATGCCAGCCACAAACTTCTTGGAATACATTAGTTTCACCACAGTGAGATAATGATGCTACCATTCTATCATCTGTGTTTGCCTAGTTAAGTCTAGTTCAAATCCATCAAAGGAACTCAACATGAACGGGAACTTTTCGGAGAAGCGACTCTGCCATTTTCAGCTCACCTGAGCCTTACAGTATTGGTTTTAGCTGCCTCTTTCATCCATCCATACACATTTTCAAACATCTCTGAAACCACTGGGCAGATCAAATTTCATATGGAGCCTGCACATGGGTCAAAGGATTGAAAGTTCTTCAAATGATCTTGGTCACATGACCAAGGTGGCCACCATTCCCATGTATGGTAAAAACTCTTATAAATCTTCACCAGAGCCAGTGAACTGATTAATGCTCAGGTGAGCGATTCAGGGCCACCATGGCCCTCTTGTTATAATAATTCTGAGATAATTTTTGTTCATTTTTTATGGCAATATATCTTCTGAGCACTCAAAAGAAAAGTCATATTTAGACATTTCATTTGATAGGACACTAGATATGTTTATAGAGGAATAGAAAGAATATCCATATTTTATCATCCAGGTTTGAAGAAGCTAGTAGAGGCTTCCGAGTCAGTGAATGAACTGTCCAAACAACTAGCAGTGAAGGAGAAAGAGTTAGCAGTGGCTTCCAAGAAAGCTGATGCCGTACTGGCAGAGGTAACAGAGAAAGCCACGGCTGCTGAAAAGGTCAAGGCCCAGGTGCAGACGGTCAAGGACAAAGCTCAGGCTATTGTGGACTTTATCTCGGTAAGCAGGTTCTTGTTGTTTGAGGTCCCTTAGTCCATCTAGAGTCTGTTTGAAACTGGAGTTCTGCTCAGGTTGCATCCATTTATGGTCTGTTTGAAACTGGAGTTCTGCTCAGGTTGGATCCTTTTAGGGTCTGTTTGAAACTGGAGTTCTGCTCAGGTTGCATCCATTTAGGGTCTCTTTGAAACTGGAGTTCTGCTCAGGTTGCATCCATTTAGTGTCTGTTTGAAACTGGAGTTCTGCTCAGGTTGCTGCTAGTCGACGCAATATGTTGCAATATAATTTAGAAAAATTATTAAAGATTTAGTGTTAAGGGTTTGGTGACGGATGTGTTTACTACGTTATATTGAACATTTGGTTGAATTGAGTACAATATTTACATTAAACTTTCGTGACACTCACCTTCTCAAAACCCAAAGAATCTGGTGGTTAGGATTGCAGACCTTGTATTCTTTTTATCGTAGGCTGACAAAGCTGTAGCAGAGGAGAAACTGGAGGCTGCCCGCCCTGCCCTGGAGGCTGCTGAGGCTGCACTACAGACCATCAAACCTGCCCATATTGCCACTGGTACGTAAACAAAGAAGACCATAATGTAGTCTGTTGTAACCTCTGCAAATTTTGCAAAAAAAATCAGAATTGTTGTAATTACCAGAAATATTCGGACACATCTTCCGCCAATTTTCGCTTCCTGCAGAGACTGTACATCATATTTGGCTTCTGCCGAGACTGTCCGCAAACTCTTGCTTCCTGTCGAGACTTCTGTGCATGATAAATGGCTTCCGGCAGAGACTGTCCACATGATTCTGCTTCCTGCCGAGGCTCTCGGCAGGAAGCAGAATCACGCGGACAGTCTCGGCAGGAAGCCATTTTTTGAGGACAGTAGTCCCTGCAGGAAGCAAGAGTTTGCGGACAGTCTCGGCAGAAGCCAAATATGATGTACAGTCTCTGCAGGAAGCGAAAATTGGTGGAATCGATTATACCCTGTATTATAACTATAAAGGAATAATTCACTTTCCTACAAAAGTGAATGTGTACACTTTCATGGGAAGCAACTCTGTTATTTTCATTTTTTCATCCCTTCTTGATGGAGGTCAATTCTTATAGGTAAACCTTTATGTTGGAGCAGACTCCTCTTTTAAGCAGTTAGTTATTGAACATTCACGGAGGCCTAAATCTTTTCAGTCGTAAACAGGGTTCCATTGCACACAGCCTTTCATCATCACCCTCCCATCGACCTGATATGTCTGAAATACTGTTGAGAAGGCAGTAAAATTGCAAGTCATTCATTCATCCAAAGCTGAATCAAACAGTTTACGACCCACTTGTGCATGAATTGGTGGGTCTATAACAACCTACTGCAACCACAGCCAAAAAACTACTGGAGCCGTATTCATAAAGCCACTTAAGTCGTTGCTATGCGGTTGCTAAGGCTAAATATCTATAAAGGAGATTCCCTACAACTATGAAATTAGGTCTGGAGGAACAGTCTTTGTAAGACTGTTCCTCCAGAGCAAATTTCATAGTTGTAGGGAATCTCCTTCAAAGAAATTTAGCCTTAGCAACAGCATAGCAACCACTTAAGTCGTTTTATGAATACGGCCCCTGGATACCTTTATGGTTTTCTGATTTTATGACTGTAATTTTGTTTCCTTATGTTCTTTTACTTATATAGATTCTGGCATTAACAAATTTGCAGATTCTTGAATCCTAGCAATAGCTATTACACTGAGTGATATACAGTTGTTGAATAACATATTTGTATGTGTTTCTATAGTCCGTAAACTGGCTAAGCCTCCTCACCTTATCATGAGAATCATGGACTGTGTATTACTGCTCTTCCAAAAGAAAGTAGATCCTGTTCAGATGGATCCTGAAAGACCATGTGTGAAACCATCATGGGGTGAAGCCCTCAAACTGATGTCTGGCGGTGGTTTCTTAAACGGGTTGCTAACTTTTGCAAAGGTAGGATGTGATGGAGTAATCAAGACTCTTATAGCCAAATCTTTTTTTGCAATTAAATGTATAAGTGCTATGCAGAATGTTTAGTTTCTATGTCATATTTACTGAGGCGGATATAAGATGAGTATTTCATTATAATTTTTGGATAATGAATGTTATTTGTCCATAAGAATCTATATTTTTACTCCTCATTAGAACCTTCTCATTGAGACAGTTCTAATGACGAGTTGTAATATATGTTTTTATGGAGAATCAGAGCTCTAGATAAGCTGGAGTTTTTAGAATATTTCTGTGATGATTTTCTTATCTCTGATTGAAAACATGTTGTGATGCCTCATTAGAACTGTCTCAGTGAGACAGTTCTACTGTTGGGTCACAAAGTATGTTTCTATGGAGAAATATGGAAAAGTATTCCCAAATTACTCCTTATCTGGACCATTGGAGATTTTACAGAAATTGTCCTCGAATTGTTGATACAAGTACTCACCTTACATGAACCTCTGAATTATAGTTGCCTGAAATACTCAAACATTTCAGTGATCTTTGTACAGAAATCTATTCAGTCTTCAGACTTACAAGAGTCTGCCTAGTTTTATCTTAGGAGATCGTATATAAAACTTAGCAAACAGTGTAGACCCAGATCAGGCTGCTCCTCGGGGAGCACCTGATCTAGGTCAATGCTATTTGCTCATGGATTTCTGTCTGAGTATTAAGGGTAAAAAGGGTATGCTTCTTTTGTAAAATATTGGTGTAAACATTATTTTGACTTTCAACTTTGTACAGTGCGTAAACTGGGTAAGCCACCCCACTTGATTATGAGAATCATGGACTGTGTACTGCTACTTTTCCAAAAAGGAATAGACTCAGTCCAGCAGGACCCGGAAAGACCGTGTGTGAAACCCTCTTGGGGTGAGGCCCTTAAGCTGATGTCAGGGGGTGGCTTTTTACAAGGGCTGCTTACGTTCCCTAAGGTATCAGTGTGAAGTAGATATGATCCCCAAATCCCTGTCACTAATAACCTAAACTGTGATTATGATAATTAAAGCACCCAAGTAGTTTAAACTCACATTTCTGGTCCAGGGCTCGGTTGCTCAGGGCCGGAGGTTATAAAAGTTCTTTCATGCTCAGCTGAGTTGAGTATGAAATAATAGCAAATTACTGATAAGTACCGTTGTTTTCTTGCTCAGTTTGGCTGAGAATGAAATTTTCTCTGCTTATGAATATGAAAATGCCAACATTAGTTGGCATTTTCATATTTATCAGCAGAGAAAATTTCATGCTCAGCTGAGTTGAGCACGAAAAAAGTTTTATAACCTCGGTGCCAGAGTATTATTAGCTCATTGAAGTCATTAGTCAAGGATTCTTTGTCTTCTAGTACACACAAATTCAAGTATCCTAATATGTTTTGCTGACAAAATGTGAGAAACAGAACTCCTCACATTTTTTCCTCAAGAAATGGCAGTGTTCTGGCATATGATATGTTAAAAAAATTAAGGTCATGTTAACTAACAATATTTTCAGCTAGCCAGTTTAAAATTTTGAAATGATTTGTATGCAAAGACACCACCAGTTTTTGCAAAGAAAAAAAGTGAAAACATTTGCAGTGCAAAAGCCCCACACATTTTTAGCACAAAAGTATTGGCACGCTTGATTTTATATGTTCTAGAAGACGGACTAACAACATTGTTAAGCTAGCTCTGCTTTGAACAACAGGGTCCTGATGTTTTGAATGAATTGCACAACTACTTACCTGAGAGGGATATTAATAGACACAGGCATTGTTTAAGAAGAGAGTCCATATGAAAATGTGTGTTCGGAGAGCTAATTATCTTGTTAAACCTCCTGCAGTCAAGTATTACTGTCATGACATTGCCTGTTATTTGTTGTCTCACATATCAGCGTTTCATCGGATAAAGTAACAGGGAACCTGTCTGTTTACCTTGTGAATCGCACTAAAAGTGTGCCGAATGTTAGCGACTGACAACATTTGTGGCAGCTCTCTGTCATTGTGGATGACCTGTGTTTCAAATCGGCTGTTAAAGTCAGTAGTGGGCAGCAGCAAACGTTTGAGATCTGGGGCCGTATTCATGAAACGACTTAAGTGGTTGCTATGCTGTTGCTAAGGCTAAATTTCTTTGAAGGAGATTCTCTACAACTATGAAATTTGCTCTGGAGGAACAGTCTTACAAAGACTGTTCCTCCAGACCAAATTTCATATTTGTAGGGAATCTCCTTTATAGATATCAAGCCTTAGCAACCGCATAGCAACGACTTAAGTGGCTTTATGAATACGGCCCCAGAAACCGTGGTTGGATCTTGTATTTATGAATGATATGATGGACGTTCAAAATAGGCTGCCAATCAAATGACCTTCACATATGATATATGTCCCATCTCACACTAACACCCTGAAAATAGTGCACTTGTACCAAATTTGAATACAAAAACAGCTTTGGAAATCATAAAATCTGTACATAACCATTATGTTTGTAAAATCTAAAAGTCTTTTAAAGTTTTGCATGTGCATTTGATGATTTTATGACATTTGGCTAGATTTTATGACATTTTGCTAAACCTCCACTAAAGTATATGTCTGCTCTTTAATATGGTATATAATTTATGTTTGTATGTTAAAAAGTTGAAAAGTTACTTAATATTATATTGTCATTTTAAGGGTCATATTCTGGAATTATACATAATGTATTCTGAACATCATAAATATGGGTCAGAACATATTTTTTCTATGGAGAATAAACAAATTATCCCAGACCAGTGTGTAAGCATTTTTATTTGAGCCGCGACACGACAAAACCAACAATGTGGTTGTGCGCCCAGCACTGACTCAGATCAGTCTGGGCATCCGCCCAGTCTGATCAGAGTCTTCGCTGTCCACATGGAGGTAGGTTAGACCTTTTAGCTACCCTTTAAGCTCTTAGCAAAAAGTCTGATAAGACTGGGTGGATTCCCAGGCTGATCTGAGTCTATGCTGGGTGCACAACCACTTTGTTGGTTTTCTCGTGTCGCGGCTCATTGTCTTTTGTTGCTTACCTTAAAAATTCTAAGAATTGCAGGGGCCAGCCTAGAGCTTTCAGACAGGGTGAAGTGTTGCGACATTTTCAGGACTTTTGGGAGAAGTTTTGGCCCAAATTTTGGATTTCCCTATATGTTCTATACATTTTCACTTCTCCCTCAGCTCAAGATAGGGAGGTCAGCCAGCTTAGGGAGACTATTTCTCCCAAATCGCCCTTTAGGCTGAGCCCTGGAATTGGGATAGGTATGTCTGAGCAAACATTGCAGACCTAGATCAGACTACTCCTTCAGATCTGATTGGGGTCTACACTTTTTGCCATTTCATCTACTAGACACATTACTGCATTGAAAAAACAAACTGTTAAATTTTTAAGACAGCTTTTGAGCCGCGACACAAGAAAACCAACAAAGTGGTGGTGCACCCAGCGCAGACTCAGATCAGCCTGGGCATCCGCCCAGTCTGATCAAAGTCTTCGCTGTCCGCATGGAGGTAGCTTAGATCCTCAGCTACCCTTTAAGCGCTTAGCGAAGAGTCTGATCAGACTGGGTGGAGGCACAGGCTGATCTGAGTCTGCCCTGGGCGCACAACCATTTTGTTGGTTTTCTCATGTCGTGGCTCTTTTATTTTAGGTGTCCCAAGTTTTAGAGTATTTATGGTATGCATTTTCCTTTGTTTTTGTTGCTTATCCTAATACAGTCATATCTTCCATTAGGACTCTATTAATGGTGAGACAGTGGAGTTACTTGCCCCTTACCTCAATATGGAGGACTACAATCTTGAAAATGCCAAGAAGGTGTGCGGTGACGTTGCTGGTCTCGCCTCATGGACCGAGGCCATGAGTTTCTTCTATGGCATCAACAAAGAAGTATTGCCTTTGAAGGTATGTAACAAGTTGTTTAACTTCAGGGCTATTATCTCCCTTTGGCTATCTTTGGAGAAATTGGAGACATTTAACCTATGAAGCACTACACAAGAGAAATTGGAGGCATTTTACCCTCAAAGCACCAAAAAAACAAAAATAGTTGAATGTGAAAACAGCATAGAGCCAGATGAGGAGGATCATAATGACAAAAAAATACCTTTAAAAAGTAGTTTTAAAAAAAACTTAGATTTCTATTATGTTTAATTATGATTATAAGAACTGACATTTTCCATGGAAAATTAAAGTCTACATGCTAAAGAATAAGACAGTATTCACAGGCAGTTATGGAAAATTGAGAGCAACAGATATCTAGAGAAAATCATGGGCTTATCAGAAATTTAATTTTGACTAGTTTTATAGGCAAATTAACATTACAACTGTCAGAGGTCCTTCTTTCCCTTTTAAGTATACCCCGACAGAAAGGGTTTAGTTATCCAGTAAAATAAGAAGGCAGTCACAAAAATTGTTTCTCTCTTTAAAAATGACAGAAAATGAAAATTTGAAGGTGGTCCCCATTCTCTTTAGTGTGTTCAAATATGAGCCGCGACACAAGAAAAGCAACAATGGGGTTGTGCAACCAGCGCAGGCTCAGATCAGCCTGGGCATCCGCCCAGTCTGATCAGAGTCTTTGCTGTCCGCATGAAGGTAGCTTAGACCTTTAGCTATCCTTTAAGCGCTTCGCGAGGAGTCTGGTCAGACTGGGCGAATGCCCAGGCTGAGCTGAGTCTGTGCTGGGCGCACAACCACATTGTGGGTTTTCTCGCGTCGCGGCTCATATATATTGTGCAATGTACTTATGCCTGAAATTAACTGATGATTTCTTTTTCTAGGCCAACTTAGCTGTGCAAGAAGCCCGTCTTGCTGTAGCTATGAATGATTTAAATGTGGCCCAGGCACAGTTGGATGAGAAGAATAGGGAATTGGCTGAAGTAATGGCTATGTATGATGCTGCCATGAAAGAGAAACAGGTAGGTTCTTATTGCCCCGCACCCCCTCCTCCCAACTCCATACATCCTTATACCCACCTCCCCATGCTTCATTACAAGAGGGAATTAGCTTCTCAGGCTCTTGCCAGAACCTGATCTACAGCTGTGTTCACATTTTTGTCCCTTTGTTATAACTTTCAACTTCACTTCAGTCCTGGCAATGCACCTAATAATATTTATCCTGAGTTTTTGAGGCAGCTCTTCTGAGCAGTCAGAGTATACTCACATCAGACTGCTCCTAGGGACTGATCAGGGGCCGTATTCATAAAGCCACTTAAGTCGTTGCTATGCGGTTGCTAAGGCTAAATATCTATAAAGGAGATTCCTTACAACTATGAAATTTGCTCTGGAGGAACAGTCTTTGTAAGATTGTTCCTCCAGAGCAAATTTCATAGTTGTAGGGAATCTCCTTCAAAGAAATTTAGCCTTAGCAACAGCATAGCAACCACTTAAGTGGTTTTATGAATACGGACGCAGGTCCATACTGTTTCCTAAGAATATTGAGACTTGTTTGATAACAGATGATCACTTAAAACATATAGGAAGACATATTTGCATATTTTTTCATGAAACAGATGGTCACTTAATACTTAACGATTACTCAGGCTTTTCTGCCCGGCATTAATGATCATTATTTATTTTCCCTACAGACCCTGTTAGACGATGCCGAAGCCTGCCGTCGTAAGATGAACAATGCCACTGCCCTGATTGAAGGTCTTGGAGGGGAGAAGATCAGATGGACTGCAGCCAGTAAAGGGTTTGAGGCTCAGATTCAGAGGTTGGTTGGGGATGTCTTGTTGTGTACCGGCTTCTTGTCATACAGTGGTCCGTTCAACCAGGAGTTTAGGACCCTGATGAGTAAGGCTTGGAAGAAAGAGATGGTACAGGCAAAGATCCCTTTCACTGAGGTAAGATTTTACTCTCAATGCTCTAGGTAAGAAAGGGTTACATCATCCATGGATAATTTTGAGATAATTCTCCATATTTCTGAAGAAAAACAATTGTTTTGACCCCTCATAAGAACCATCTGACTGAGACAGTTCTTATCAGGCCTTTGGCTTGCAATTCCCGATCGGTTTCTCTAACTTGTGTACCATGCAAGTTACTTGAGCACATTGTTTGGTCTAGTATTATGGCTCAGTTGGATGAACATAAACTGTTGTCAGACTGACAACATGCGTTTCAGAAGAAACATAGTTGTGAAACTCAGTTGATCACAGTTATAAATGACTGGCTAAAATCTTGGATAAGGGCGGTCAGGTTGACACTTTTATCTTGGACTTCAAAAAAGCTTTTGACACACCCCCTCATGAATAACTTAAATGTAAGCTATATGGCTATGGTATTGGTGGGAAGACTCTGAAATGGATAGATTCTTTTCTCAGTTACAGGCAGCAGCGTGTAGTAGTAAATGGAGTTAAATTAGATTGGGCCCCAGTGCTTGGGCCACTGTTGTTCTTGTTGTACATTAATGATAAAACAGAAAATATTAACTCGGAACTAAGACTTTTTGCAGACAACTGTGTTTGCTATCGTGAAATCAGAGATAGTGAAGATACGGTGAAACTTCAGAAGGATATAGATCCTTTAGGGTGTTGGGCAAGGAGTTGGGGCATGAGATTCCAACCGGTCCAATGCAATATAATGCAGTTTACAATGCTTCCTATACCTTACAGGGAACGGTTCTCAATAATGTAGAAAATATCAAGTATCTCGACATAACCATTACCAATGATTTGAAATGGAACACACACGTCAGCAATATTTGCACAAAGGCTAATAGGACCCTTGGCTTCCTCAGATGTAACTTGGCAGCGTGTCCACAGGACGTTAGAGAGTCAGCATACAAGGGACTGGTGGGTCCAGTCCTGGAGTATGGTAGTTCCATTTGGGACCCCCAAAGCATACTTCTTCAAGATGAACTTGAGAAGGTGCAGAAAAGGGCAACTAGATTTATAATGGGAAATTACACATATGAAACTGGGAGTATGACTGGCATTCTGCAGAAACTTAAGTGCGAATCTCTGAAAAAGCAAAGGAAAGATAGTAGACTCATAATGCTTTACAAAGGTCTGAGGGGTGCAGCCTGTATACCCATAAATGACCTTGTTCCTCCAAGTAGGCATACCAGGAATCATCATTCCCTGGCATTTCAAACCCCATTGGCTGGGACTGACATTTACAAGTCCAGTTTCTTCCCCTAGACTATTAGAGATTGGAATTCCTCAGAAGATTCCCTTATTTCTGCTGCTGAATGTGCAGAGGAGTCAGTTACTAAGTTTACTTCTCTTAATAGGGCTAGGGACTAGCTTCCCTGATCACAGGTCCTGGTGAATGATTGTCCTTGGACGTATCACCAGTAAACAATTCTGATTCTGATTCTTAATCACAAGATACGTTTTTGTTGAGAAATAAGCAAACTTTCATAAAAAAAAAAAAAAAAAACACTGCTCATTACGGGACACCTAAAAAGAATTAATTTTCCATTTGTCCCAACAGAAAATAGATAATTGAAACTTGGGCACTTCACAGTAATAAAGAATTTATCTTATTTTTCAGGACTTGAACTTAGTGAGCATGTTAGTAGACAATGCCACCATCAGCGAGTGGAATCTGGAAGGCCTGCCTAATGATGATCTCTCCATACAGAATGGTCTGATTGTCACCAAGGCAGCTAGATATCCCCTGTTGATTGACCCTCAGGGACAGGGCAAGATCTGGATTAAGAATAGGGAAAGCAAGAATGAACTGCAGGTAACTGTACAAGTGTAACTAAGTGTACTTGCATAGTTTAGCAGTGGATTGGCTGGAGTCAAATAAATCAGTTTTCATTTCAAGTAATATTATCATGTTCTCAGTTGTTGATGTAGAAGGCATATCGCCTTGAATTAACATCTACATCAGGGTAACTATATAGCTGTTTAAGATTTTGATTTGAAACTTTGTATAAGTTCAAAGCATTATCAGATGGCATGCAGAGAAAAAAAAACATGTGCCTACTTCCAGTTTTGTCAAAACTTTAAAAAAATTTATATGTGCCTCATTGCTTAAAATTTCAGTTGCTAACAAATTTGCAATAACATATGAGCCATGACACGAGAAAACCAACAAAGTGGTTGAACGCCAAGCGCAGACTCAGATCAGCCTGGGCATTTCCCAAGTCTGATCAGACTATTTGCTAAGTGCTTAAATTGTAGCTAAGGGTCTAAGCTACCGCCATGCGGACAGCGAAGACTCTGATCAGACTGGGCGGATGCCCAGGCTGATCTGAGTCTGGGCTGGGCGCACAACCACATTGTTGGTTTTGTCGTGTCGCGGCTCATATTGTGAGCATTTGTACTATTAACTCTAAAAGGTGTATATTGTTAAACGTAGTTGAGCTTGTGTTATAGTTTGGATAATTGGTGGGATGAATTATTCCAAGACTTGAGAAGAAAGCCTTGAATCCAGAGTCATAAGGTGACCCCTTGGCCGCCATGGCTGGGCCATTACAAGCAACTGATTCTATACTTGGCAAAATATAGACTGCTTGATGTCCATGTTTCATAAATGTGTATATTCTTCCAGATCACATCATTGAACCACAAATACTTCCGTGCCCATCTAGAGGACAGTTTATCTCTTGGACGACCATTGTTGATTGAGGATGTAGGGGAAGAGTTGGATCCTGCCCTGGACAATGTCCTGGAGAAAAATTTCATTAAAACTGGCTCAACATTTAAGGTAAGTTGTCATTGACGGACCACTGTAGATTTGTGGTCCTGTCAAATGTTTTTACTGAATTCCATTTTAGTTTGTTTGGTTATTTTGAAATGTTCATCAAATTTTAATGATTGAGGTCATGACTAGGTTTCTATTAACCTTCTGTAAATAGTAAATAAGTTAGGAAAAGTTGAAGTTAAATTGAATTTAATTGAGAAATAGTTTGATCAGTGTTGTAGTTCATGAAAAGACAACAAGCAGTCAAAAGGGAAATACATGTATGCAACTTCCCTTTTATAGTATGTATATGAGCCGTGACGCGACAAAACCAACAATGTGGTTGTGCGCCCAGCGCAGACATAGATCAGCCTGGGCATCCGCCTAGTTTGTCAGACTTTTTGTTAAAGTGCTCAAAATGTAGCAAATGGTCCAAGCAACCTCCATGCAGACAGTGAAGACTCTGATCAGACTGGGCGGATGCCCAGGCTGATCTGAGTCTGCGCTGGGCGCACAACCACATTTTTGGTTTTGTCGTGTTGCGGCTCAAATGTATATGTTCCTCTTTGTAGAAAAAAATAAAGAATTATTTCAATATGACTATCTTGGAGTATTCCATTATTAAAAAGATATTTGGCAAATAATGACAATCATGATGGCAAACAATGTAGAACGGGATGATATGGCTCATGATGAGCCATCTTATCAGTATCTATCCACTTTGTAAAGGATTCTAATTTGGTCTGCCAGTTTGAAACCATACACTTACAGGGGAAGCAACTTGGCTATTTTCTTTTTGCCTCTCTTCTTGTGGGAGTCAATTTCAAAGGAAAGAAATTGCTTTCATAGGAGTAAACAGTTGCTGCAAAGGAGCAAATTCTTTACTAGGAAGCCTGTATTAAATCTCCAAAGTTTTCTCCCTTTGGAAAAATGGCAAGAAAAAAAATGGATGTGTATGCATTCACCATAATGAATATGATGATGCTTTTACAGTTACTTCTTTTCTACACCAGGTGAAAGTGGGTGACAAGGAAGTTGACATTATGAAAGGTTTTGTCCTGTACATCACCACTAAATTGGGCAACCCGACCTACACTCCCGAGATCTCAGCCAGGACTTCTATTGTAGATTTCACTGTCACCATGAAGGGTCTGGAAGATCAGCTGCTGGGTATTGTCATCCTGACAGAGAAACAGGTTTGTGATACTGTGATATTTAATGTTTTGTTGACTGTTAAACTTTTAACTCTCTGTATTACAATTACATTTTAACGCTCTGTAATACGATGAAACTTTAATGTATGCAGTTCTTTAAGATTTATGAAGCCAGGCCTCGAGGTTATAAAACTTTTTTTATGCTCAACTCAGCTTGGCATGAAATTTTCTGTGCTGATAAATATGAAAATGTAAACTAATGTTGGCATTTTCGTATTCATAAGCAGAGAAAATTTTAAACTCAGCTCAACTGAGCAAGAAAACAACTGTACTTATTAGTAATTTTCTGTTTATTAGCAGGTAAAATTTCATGCTCAGCTGAGTTGAGCATTGTAAAAGTTTATAGCCTCTGGGCCGGATTGTGCTTCGAGATTTTTAAATTTTTAATATAGATAGATCTCAAACAGGTAGCTTTTTAAGCATTTTGATTTTTAGTAAGCGTTTGATAAATATTTTTGTGAATAAATTTAAAGTGTGTCATCAGCATCAAATCAGAAATCATGAAAGCATATCAGTTAAGACTTAAGTTAAAGCAAAAGTATGCTTTTGATATTTCTGATTCTTAAAAAAATGAAAACAAAAGGAAATTATTCTGTCTGACAGGAACTTGAACAAGAGCGCACCCATTTGTTGGAGGAGGTAACAGCCAACAAACGTAAGATGCAAGAGCTAGAAGATAACCTTCTGTACAGATTGACCTCTACAGAGGGGTCATTGGTGGAAGACGAGTCTCTCATTGAAGTGCTGAGAATCACCAAGGCAACAGCTGAAGATGTCAGTGAAAAACTGAAAGTTGCAGCTGAAACTGAGATTAAAATCAACTCTGCTCGTGAAGAATTCAGACCTGGTGAGTTTGAAATGTAGTAAGAATGTAAAAAAAAAATGAAATTTTGGATTCATTTTGAATACTTAGAAAAGTGCCTCTTGTGTGAATTTCTGTTTGCATGAAGGTTAGACACTTTCAGTGGATGATAGATATTCAACCTTTTAAGCTTGATGGATCAATTATTGAGATCATGATATTTTGGATGGGCTGGGTTGGGATGGGATGGGTATAATGGTATAGGATTGGATGGGATAGGGTTGGGATTTGGATTGGATTGGATTGAATGAGATGGAATGGAATGGCATTGAAATTGGAATGAGATGATTTTAAAAGGATGGGACGGGATGTAGAAATTTGATGCATCTAAGTCATTGATGCCGATGGGATCATAGTTAGAGATGCAGTAAAGATTGCTCATTTTGATTCATCTTAGCAATGCAAGTGATAATAGTACTACATGTCAAAAATCACATTTGTTTTATTCAGTTGCAACCAGAGGCAGTATCCTGTACTTCTTGATTGTGGAGATGGCCATGGTGAACGTAATGTACCAGACTTCTCTACGTCAGTTCCTTGGGTTGTTTGACAACTCCATGGCACGGTCGACCAAGTCACCAATTACAACAAAGAGAATCAACAACATCATAGAGTACCTCACATTTGAGGTGTTTGCGTACACTGCCAGAGGTCTGTTTGAAAAGGACAAGTTCCTGTTTACGATCCTGATGACCTTGAAGATTGAGTTGCAAGGGGGACGACTCAGGATGGAAGAATTCCAGTGCTTCATCAAAGGTATAGCGCTATGTATTTTCATATGTCTCTATAAATCATATATTGTGCGGAGGTCCTGAGATTATTTCTATTTAAGTCTATGAAAGCTTTTATTATATGACCATGATGTTACACACAATTTCATTTGCTGATTACACATCATGTGCCAGTCAGTATTATGTGATGTTGACTGCCCAGCCAGTTAATATAACTTTTATCGTGATTTCATGATTATTTCATAGTGTAACATGGCATAAACATTAATTGCATATTACCCAAAACAGTGACACAAAGATTCTAAATTGAAAATTCAGCCCATTAATTTTGGTATTTTATACTTGTACATGTACCTGCAATGCTGTTCTGGAAATGGCATCCGTTTCTTTGGATCAACTCTTATAGCCTGTTTAGAGTTTTTGTCTCACCTGCGAAGCAGAAGCGAGACATAGGTATTGCTTTTCCGGTGTCATCGTCGTCGGCGGTGGCGGCGTAAACTTTCATCGGGTTTTTGTGTTTAGGTCAGTTTCACAAAGCGCTGACAGGCGAGACACTGCATTCCGCGGAATTCTTGTTAAGTCAAATAGATGCACCATCATGTTTTTGTGCCATTTTTTTTCAAAGGGAAAAAACTTTGGTGACTTCCTATTTGCTTCCTGGACAGTGAAGCCCATCCAAAATGGAGGCTACTCTTAAAGGAAAGAACTTGCTTTTTTCTGAGAGCAAATTCTTTCCTTTAAGAGTCTCTTAAAGCCCCCAGTGAAATGGGGAGACAAATTCTTCTTAGAAAGAATTCTTCCCCTGATATATAACTTCTTGTCATGTCTGCAGGTGGTGCTGCCCTTGACCTGAATGCTGTGGAACCCAAACCAAAGAAGTGGATCCTTGACATGACTTGGCTAAACTTGGTAGAGTTGAGCAAACTACCACAGTTCTCACAGATTCTTACACAAGTCGCCAGAAATGATAAGGTAAAGTGTTTCAGTTTTTTCTTTCATTACAGATTACTACACATAAAAGCCTTCGAGGAAGGGCCGAAACTTTATTAAAAGGGAGATACTTCATTGGCAGGAGTGTTGAATAGAATATAGAAGTCTTTAATGAGTAGAATTTACTTAAAGGCATAAGTTCAGTGGTATAGATGTTTCTTTGAATTGCAAAAGTGGCGGACATCATCAAGGACTCATGTTCTATACATCATTTGTGAAGTCTGCATGATGCTATCTATAATGTCTTGATAATGCAGATTTCTAACTTTCTGTATGACCAATGCTTTGACTACACAAGAAATTTTTCTTTATCACTTATATATTGGGTAAGATAAGGTAAGATAAGAATTTCTAACCCTTATAAAAATGGTGGATATCTTGTAGATAAGAAATACATTTTCATTTACAGGCATGGAAGTCCTGGTTTGATGAAGACAAGCCCGAAGATGCTACAATGCCAGATGGATACTCCACGACCCTTGACACCTTCCGTAAACTGCTTCTTATCAGGAGTTGGTGCCCTGACCGTTGTATTCCCATGGCTAGGCAGTACATAGCTGAGACTATGGGAGTCAAGGTTGGTAGTTTAATTTGATCCGTAATAATCCAGTTTAGTCAGGCTTGGTAGTTACTTGATTTTATGCATAATAATTTAGCTAAGTTTGTTTATGTATGCATAATAGTTTTGCTGATTGGTATTTTCTAGATGGTAGTGCTTCCAACATTGGACTTAGTGCATGCAGGATTGTCACATTTTTTGTGGCATAATTGCTTAACTGTATTTATTCTGCCACAAGATGGGGGTTCCTTTCTCTAGAAAAAATACGGGGAATATCTAAATCAGTCTTGATAATTCTGCTATAAATCCATTTCCAAAATCTAGATCCATCTTGCAAGGTGAATCTAAATTTTTGGGATTGTTTTGGAAGGGAAATGTCCTCATCTTATTACTGAATAAATAGGGTGAATATTTGGAAATAGGAACCATAATATGAGCCGCGACACAAGGAAACCAACAAAGACTCAGTTCAGCCTGGGCATCCGCCCAGTCTGAGGAGAGTCTTTGCTGTTGGCATGGAGGTAGCTTAGGCCCTTAGCTACCCTTTAAGTGCATAGGAAAAACTCTGATCAGACTGGGTGGATGCCCAGGCTTATCTGAGTCTTTGCTTGGTGCACATGCCACTTTGTTGGTTTTGTCATATCGTGGCTCATATGTAATGTACTCATCTTTTTGAAACTGTATCATATATTGCAAAAGATTTTCATTTCACTGTCAGTGGTGGTGAGTGAGTGATTTAAGCTTGCAATCCAGAGTTAGAGCAGTGACCAATATTGTTTTCGAGAATTTTGCTCTGATGTTGATTTCCATGATAACTGATTTTAATATTGTAGCATCGAATGGAGTACATGGTAAAAGAATAAGGCATGGTTATTATGAGCTTTGTCAGTTTAATCAGTCTGTAGGGAAATGGATATCACTTAGGGCATTTGAAGCAGACATCAAAAAACAGATTTTTAAGGATTTTTGTCAGTATGATAGTAGACGTATCAAATTAAGAAAAAAATAAAAAGTAAAAAAAAAACTTCAAGTCTGATATGTGTTGAATAACTGAATTACTCACTGATAGTAACAATCCATGTCTTTCTTTCCAAAGAAAAGCAGCCATAAATTACCCACATGTCCTTCAGAGCTGCAGTTATGGGAAGTACTTGATGGTATTTCTGATTTACCATAAAAACATATGAGCTGCGACACGAGAAAACCAACAAATTTGCCTGTGCGCCCAACGCAAACTCAGATCAGCCTGGGCATAAGCCCAGTCTGATTAGAGTCTTCACTGTCCGCACGAAAGTAGCTTAAACACTTAGCTACCCTTTAAGCGCAAAGCGGAGACTCTGATCAGACTGGGCGGATGCCCAGGCTGATCTGCATCTGCGCTTGGCCCACAACCACTTTGTCGGTTTTCTCGTGTCGCGGCTCATATGTCATGTCCCTAATTAGGAAATTGCTCTGCTGAGAACTTTCTAATGTGAGACCACGGTCTATGTTTCTTAAGAAAGGAATAATACCACATATGAGCAGCAACATGACAAAACCAACAAAGTGGAAGGTGCACCCAGTGAAGACTCAGATCAGCCTGGGCATCCGCCTAGTCTGCTCACACTTTTTGCTAAGCGCTTAAAGGGTAGCTAAGGGTCTAAGCTACCTCCATGCGGACAGCGAAGACTCTGATCAGACTGGGCGGATGCCCAGGCTGATCTGAGTCTGCGTTGGGCGCACAACCACATTGTTGGTTTTATCGTGCAGCTCAATTATTATCTATCAAATACTTTCTTTTGGAGCTCTGGACATTTCCTATACTGTATATATTCTGTCTTCATCAAACCAGGACTTCCACACCTGCCACCAGCCCACTGAGCTATAGCAGAATCAAAGTCACCCTGCCCCCATATCGCCCACCACCTGTAGCCATACAGTGTAAATGTATTACGTATGGCCTGTACAAGAAATTACATGTATTGCATTTGCTGAAAATTTTACCTTAAATGTAAGAAGATGTTTGTACTGTTACATATCAGTGAGAATATTATAACTGACAAAGCTGCATGGTGCCAAGAGAAATATGTTCTGTTATGTTAGTACATGTATTCACCAAAAGAATCCAGAAAAATTGTCCTCACCTGATTTATATGTTTTTTTTCATATGACGTCACATCTGAGAGTGTAATAAAGCCATGCATTAAAAAGGATAATCAACTAGTGGATTAAATATGCAAATTAGGTCGTAACATTGTGTGTTGACGTCCATAAAAATGTTGTATTTTCTAATGGCAAAATCGTGACGTTTTTGTGAAAAATTTTCTAATGTAATGCGATTTAGTGTCATACGGTAAATAGAATCTTGCATTCATGCTCCTGTATTATTGAATTTATTCAACTCGTTGGGGAAAACCGATAAGATGCTCGGCATAGCCTTGCATCTTATCTTTTTCCCCCAACTCGTTTAATAATAAATTCAATAATACATGAGCCCTCATGTAAGATCCTATATATATATTGATACATGGGTCCGAAATCTGTGGAAGTAATTTATTATGGAGTACCTCAGCATCAGCAAAGAGCAAAGATTTATATGTGCAAAAGGAATTAGGTGCAGTTGATGTTGCTTGGGCATACAAGATGTAGTATTTGGATAAGTTTTCCTTTAATTCCAATAAAATATATAGTTGTCCCTTCAGAAATGCTGACAGGGCAAGGTAGTTCTAAAGGAACACAAGATATGTTTTAAGATGAATTGGTTCCACCATTTTGGGGAAGGGGTATAATTTTTGTGACTTCCCATATGACTCCCCAGTGTTCCCATTCACGTAGAATTGTGCGTGAATCACGCGGAAATCATTCTAATCACGCATAAATTTTGGGGCAAGAACGTGCATTCACGCGCATATGTTTCTCTCAAAAATATAAAAAATCATCATTTTTCTTCATTCTATTGCGAGTCTGCCAGGCCAGATGATTTTTGTAGCCGAGAAGAGAGTCAGAAGTCGCTGTTTTGATCTGAAATGCGGACCGTAGTAAGATACCATGCTTTCATTCACGTCCGTCACATCCATTCTACGGCCAATCAAATTCATTATTGGAAAACACTACCACTAATCGGCTGCATGAATATTAATGACATGTGCGGCCATGTTGCGCACTAGAACTGTCATAATGACCGACAGAATTTGTCCGTATTTTTGCGTTTATTTTCGCTGTTTCTGTTTGGAAATGGCACTTTCTATTTTTCATTTGGAAAGGAATCCATCAAATGATTAATATTTGATAAAACGAGGACTGGAAAAAGGCATGACAGCCGTTGTCTTCGTTTTGCAGGCTTCAATTGGAAACACATCGGCACTTTAGTGTTTGCAAAAGAAGCGGACCAAGGATTCCGGGTCATTTCCGCCCATGTCCATTTCGGCCCATAACTTTTTCGAGATAAAAAGTCATACCCGTAAAATTTACTTCATACCCGCAAATTTTATAGATAGGGGGTATGAAAACCCTCAGTTTAAAATTTGAGTGGGAACACTGCTCCCTGAGAGAAGAAACCCTTTAAAACTTGAAGGGGTCTATTCTTACTCCCAAAGGAGCAAATCATTTCCTGTGAGTGTTACTACATTGAAATGGGAGGCAAAAATAAAAATGGCAGAGTTGCTTCCCTTGAAAGAATAACCATTCTTATTAAGGATAACAAGGTGAAATTATTCCAAAATTTTTTTAACTTGATATCTCACAGTTAAAGTTCATCTCAAACTACTGATATCTCAAAGGAAATTTTCTGGTCCCAGAAAATTTACTTTGAGATACCAGAAGTTCTAAATAATTTGAGTTGAAATGAAAGAAAAGTAGGAGATGCATCAAAGCTATATTCTTTGATATATGAGGGTAGTTTGAGATATCAGTGTTTGAGGTAATGAGTCCACTGTACTCCCCTTATCTAGATTCCTGAGTCACCCAGAAGTCTTGATTCACATTGTACATCTGTTACACTATTTCATGTTGCTAGTATTTAGTTGGAGCTATATAGTTATGTTAGTAGTATAGCTATGCTTCCCTGCTTGTTGTATGTGAACAAGCTCTCTTTAATATTTAGTTGGATTTAGATTCAGCTGCACATATTGAAGTTGACAGGAATGTCTTGAGGATACATTGTGTAAAGCATCAATATTTAGGCATTGAAAATGCTCTCCCTTTTACTGGACAGAACAGAATAGAACTGTTCAGCTCACAGTCTAGACTGATTTGAGCCAAACTTTACACTCATTGCTTATAAATTCAGAAGTTTTCAAAATAAAAATCAATGCTTATTGTTCCCATAACTTTGAAGAACTTATGGGGTCATATTGCCTATGATTTGTCTGTTTGCCTGTCTTTCACGCTTTTTGAAACGCTCTATAAGTGTTAACCCTTAAAGCGCCAAAACTTAAAATTGTTGAATTTGCAAATAGTGTAGATTCAGATGAGGTGGCGCATCATGAGCCACCTCATCTGGATCTACACTGTTTGCCCTATAGTCTTTGAATTCTTAATATGATATAGCTTGGACAAAACATTTTTTTTTTAATTTCTGCAGACGTAAATTTTGTAGTCTGCTTTTTGGCGCTTTAAGGGTTAAAAGTATGTATAGTATGCTGGGCTTATGAAATCTCATATAAGAGCTGCTTATGAAAAATTAGATGACACATAATTCTTTGTCTATTCTGATGGACAGGTATTTGTAGAGTTATGCCAATGGTGAGCAGTATTGCAGGAAAATACATGAAGTAGGGGTTTGAAATTTGAATCAGTTTTTTTTTGTTTGAGATGTAGATTACTGGTACATTGTACATGATTAAATTTTGGGCAGATGTCATTGATATGTGAGCTTGATAGCTCTCTCGACTAAGTGCTGGCCTGCTAAGCAGGCAGTTCAGGTTCAGGTTCAAATCCCACTGCAGACAGAAATCTATTCAACCGAAGCCATATTCTTATTCTTATTTGAATAATAACAAACATCAAAAATTCAACTTGGAGTTAAGAAAGTGTCTTAATACTTTCCAAACATTTTTCTGTGTTTTCTGAAACAAATATTTTTTCTTTCTTTTAGTTTGCTGAAGCTGTAGTATTGAACATGGAAGCCATGCACACAGAATCTACCAACAGGACTCCAATGATCTGCTTCCTGTCTATGGGATCTGATCCCACTGAGAATATCATGATCCTTGCCAAGAAACTTAACATCAGTAAGTTCTGGTTTGACAATTAATTTGACTGTCCTAAGGTCTAGTTTCACAGTGAAATTGACCATAAACTAGATTATACATCAGAAAGTTCTAGTTAGACAATAACCTGATAAAACATCAATAAGTTCTAGTTTGACAGTGAACTTAACTATACATCAGTAAATTCTAGTTTGAAAATGAACTTGACTATGCATCATTCAGTTCTAGTTTGGCAGTGAAAATGACTACACATGCAGTTAGTTCTAGATGATAATGAACTTGATTATACTCAAATGTCAGTGAGTTTTAGTTTGATCATGAACTTCACTGTACATCAGTAAGTCCTAGATGGAAAATGAGAAATTTTTAGCATTCTATTTAGGTAAAAACAGCGGTACAAGAAATACGGTCTAGATATGTATTTCCATTACAGGCTGTGGTGCTATTTCTATGGGTCAAGGTCAAGACGTACATGCCAGACGTCTGCTTGGAGTGTCAATGACCGAGGGAAAATGGGTTCTGTTACAGAACTGCCATCTTGGTCTGGACTTTATGGATGAACTCTTGGATACAGTATGTTACTTTTTCTGTCAAAAATAGGTCCACCATAGAGTATAAAAGTTTTTTCTGATTGTATGGAATATTTTCAGGTTGTGTCTGTGTGTATTGCAAATGTTAATTATCCAACATTTGTTTTTGGTTGAGTTTATTCTGTTCAGCTGTATAAAAAGTGCTTACTTTGGCAATGTGCCCAGCAGGCACATGACGTTAAAATGTACGACGTCATTTTGACGTTATGTGCCTGCTGGGTGGTTTCTATTTGTATGAAAGGGTCTGATTACAGTCTCAGTTTATTAGCCTGAAAATGAATGCTGTCTGTAAAAAAGATAATGCTTAATTATAGTTTCTGTCAGAGTATATGAAAACTAGTTTTTGTTTGGCTTCAGCTTTTATCGATTTACCGTGTTGGACAGTATTTAGTTATATAGTGCCTTTTAGACAGTATTTCAGTCTGTATTGTCATTCATAGAGATGGCTCAGTATAGACTGAAATAGTCTTCTTGGGCTGTTAAATCCTGAACATTTAATCATTTTGCATAAAAAAATGTGTGCGTAAAAATAGTTTCTGCCTGCCTGTATGACATACCGATATATGTTGCTTTTCAGGTGACATCAACAGAGACTGTACATGATACATTCCGCCTGTGGCTGACAGCAGAGGAACATGTCAAGTTCCCGATCAACCTGCTACAGTCCTCCATCAAGTTCACCAATGAACCTCCTATGGGAGTGAAGGCTGGACTTAAGAGAACATATGCCCTTGTCACACAGGTATGTTTACAACTAAAACTTTTAAATTCAAGTCACACCTTAACAGACAGTGAATTATGGTATCCACACAGTCGGATAATGAGAAGCCATCTGAATCTATGTAGTGGACAAGAATTTGACCAGACAGCATGGATGCACAGGCTGATCTTAGTCTTTGATATCGGCAGCGGCTGTAAGATGCCAATTTCTTTGTCATGAATGATTTGATATATATGATAATCCTGATTTATGTCCATGCTTTTGTATGCAGACTCTGCCATTTCATTAACTCTTTAAGCACCGAAAAGCAGACGACAAAATTTATGTCTGCAAAAATTCAAAAAAATGCCTTGTCCAAGACATTTTGTATTGAGAATTCAAAGACTAGTGGGCAAACAGTGTAGATCTAGATGAGACGGCTCATCATGAGCCGCCTCATCAGGATCTACGCTGTTTACAAATTTTTGCTAATTTCGTCACTGGGGCTTAAAGAGTTAAGGTACTGAAAGTTATTGAATATGAAATATCCAAAATATATTAAGTCAGCTCTTTTTTTTGTCAGAGCCAATACAAAATCAAACAATAAATAATTTTCAAATTTTCATGTATTACAGGAACAACTGGAATACAGTAATCTGCCCCAGTGGAAGCCCATGTTATATGGTGTTGCCTTCCTCCACACCACAGTGCAAGAACGCAGAAAGTTTGGACCAATCGGCTGGAACATTCCCTATGAATTCAACCAGTCAGATTTCACAGCTACAGTACAGTTTGTACAGAATCATTTAGATGATATAGATCCCAAGAAGGTGAGTGCAGGAAATTTACATAACATGGACAAACTTCTTAACACTAATTTTAAAGGAGTTTTTGAACAAGAGTAAAACAGTATGCAGACATTTATCTGACCGACACATTACTGTAGGGTCTTATTAGACAGGAGAATGTTTATGTCTGTCAAAGAATCAGAAAAGTAGGGGTTTGAGCAAAGAATCAGAAAAGGAGGAGTTAAGATAATTCTGAACTTCTTAGATACATGTAGTTTGTGTTTGCTTCCTGTAAAAAAACCTCTCCTCTTATGAGGACATCATCACTTAAGCAGGGGCAACAACAGCTTCAGAAAAGGAATGTTACAATGATAAATTTTGATTTCGTGTCAATTTTTTTCCATAAAATCTTATTGTCGCCTATCAATAGAATCACGTTATTGAGGCAGTTATAGTGATAATGATATTTTGGTGATTCTTAATTTCCGTAATATTCTGTTGTTTTCTCATCAAAACACATGTTGTTGTACTTTATTTAAGGAAGTTCTGAGAGGCTACATTAGCTTAAAATTGGGGTATGATCTTTCTGAAATGGTATCTTTTTGCTTCCTATCAGTCTCATGTTTTTGCCCCTCATTAGAATTGCTTCAGCTTCATTTATGCAGCTCTTATGAGGAACACCAACATAGGTCTTATTGGAGGAATAAGAAAAATCACTTGACCCCACCCATCCAGGCAAGCTCAGCTCTATATGAGCCACGACATGAGAAAACCAACAAAGTGGTTGTGCACCCAGCGCAGACTCAAATAAGCCTGGGCATCTGCCCAGTTTGATCAGACGCTTTGTTAAGAGCTCAAATGGTAGCTAAGGGTCTAAGCTACCTCCATGCGGACAGCAAAGACTCTGATCAGACTGGGCGGATGCCCAGGCTGATCTGAGTCTGCGCTGGGCGCACAACCACATTGTTGGTTTTGTTGTGTCGTGGCTCATATATATTTTGACAATTTCAGGGTGTATCATGGACCACAGTGCGCTATATGACAGGCGAAGTACAGTATGGTGGTCGTGTGACAGATGACTATGACAAACGTCTGCTCAACACTTATGCCAGAGTCTGGTTTAGTGAGGCCATGTTTGCCGATACATTCCAGTTCTATACAGGTGAGTTGAGAACCATTTTGAAGCTGACACAAAATTTTCTTGGACGCAAGATTGAGAGTCTCAGACCCCAAAAATGGTGTATGGGACTCCCAGAAAATAATTGTGCATCCAATGTGACTCTCAAAGCAAAATCCAAGTACCAATTTAAAGTATTGAATTCTGATAAAATTATATTATTCTTTGCACAATACAAAATAATGATTTTCAGAATAAAGTATTTATGAAATTCTGATATTTGGTTTGGACATTTTATAAGATTTTGCAGAGCACAGGACTGTTTACTTTTATTACCCGGACCCTTAAAAAATTGGTGTGTGGGTCCCAAGAACTCCTTAAATGCAAGGGTGAGGGAAAACCTTGTGACACTTTTTCTGTGACTGTAGTTTATTTAAATGAATTTTCAAAAAAGCAGAGAGCAATTTTACACCTGCAAAATTAAGAAAAAAAATGTTTTGTCCAAGCAATATCATGTTGAGAATTCAAAGAACAAAAGCAAACAGTGTAGATTCAGATGAGGCAGCTCATGATGAGCTGCCTCATCTCGAACTACACTGTTTGAAAATTTAACTATTTCATTTTTGTCGCTTTGAGTGCTAACTGATTTTTTTTTCTCTTCATAGGTTACAAGATTCCAAAATGCAAGAATTTGACAGAGTATGTGACCTACATCGAGAGTCTGCCGCTAGTAGATTCTCCTGAGTGCTTCGGTCTACATTCCAATGCCGACATCACGTAAGTATCTTGTTACCCTAAATGTTGGTAATTTCATTGCTTTAAAGGTATTTTTTCCAGGTACTTACCAACATGACAAACTTTTATTTTGGTACATAAATCTACTCTCTTTTTTTTTTTTGGTACATAAATATCTATAATATAATTTCAAGATTTTGCAATCTATGTTAGAGATTTTTTCCAGGTACTTACCAACATGGCAAACACTATGTTGGAGATTTTTTTTCCAGGTACCCGATCAATGTGGCAAACACTATGTTAGAGATATTTTTTGAGGTACTGAATCAACATGGCAAATACTATGTTAGAGATTTTTTTCAGGTACTCAACCAACATGGCAAACACTATGTTAGAGACAATTGTGAACATTCAGCCTAAAGATGCTGGTGGCGGTGGTGGTGAAACTCGTGAGAGCATTGTCTACAGATTAGCAGATGATATGTTAGAAAAACTCCCAGAAGACTACGTTCAGTTTGAGGTTTGTCTTTTGAATTGTTATGCGGTGACCACTTCAGAAGCTATCCAAAGATAAGAAATACTGTCAAACCTGCTACATGGTCACCTCTATTAAGGATCACCTTTTATTAGCATGCAGTCATATTTTTCTGGGTCCCTTAAACTGAAATACAGTACAGAAGAGCCTTATTAAGGGGTGGCCTGTCTTAAACAACCAAATTTTGTCCTTCCCTTGGGTGACCCTTTACGATAAGTTTAACTGTATAGCAAGTACAGTCAAGGACCAGAAGTGATTCCACAAAACTGATTTTCCAGTTTTCCCATAGACTTCAGTGCATTTTCACATTTATCAGAAATTATATTTTGGCACTTTTGTTTAACGGCTTACAATAATTTTGGTACTGGTAGAGAGCTGAACAAATAAAGCATGCAGTATATTTATTTCATTTCAGTCGTTCACCCTACACTCAACAGCATGGCTTTAACTTTTACAATTGAGTTTTTGGTCCATTTTTTTCGTTACGTCGCCATTAACGTCAATGGAAACTTGTTATTTCAAATTTCATGCTAAGTCTGACAAGCTGTTTCTGAACACTAAGGGAGCAGAATTTAGTTCTGTAAACAATGATTATTGTATTATTCAATTAGCTTTTCAAACATAGCAATTATTTTAAAACTGCCTAAATTAATTTTCTTGTAAACATGTTAATGCACTAAAGTCTATGGGAAAATATTTTTGTTGAAATTCTTTTGGCCCATGACTGTACATGGGCCAAACCATCTGTCAACAAGGACCACTGTTTAGGATTCCCTTTGGTAGCCTCTGTCTAAAGTTATTACTTTGTATTTTCCTGGAGTACAGAAAAGGCTCTGATTTAAGACTGCAAAGAGTTATTTGAGTATTTCCCTTCCCTGGGCTTTTATAAGTTCCTGGGCTTTAATAAGTTTGATACACGCTTAAACATGTCCATCTACTTTGATGGTTTTTTATTGGTTTGTGCTTATGTGCCATCTGCATCTTGTAGGTGAAAGAACGTCTGCGAAAGATGGGTCACCTCCAGCCAATCAACATCTTCCTGCGACAAGAGATTGACAGAATGCAGCGTGTAATCACGAGAGTACGTCTGGACTTGAAGGACCTAAAACTCGCCATTGATGGTACCATTATTATGAGTGAGAACCTCAGAGACGCTCTTGATAACATGTTTGATGCCAGGGTACCAACCACTTGGAGGAAGGTAGGATCAGAGCCCTAGATAAGAAGGAGTATTTGGTGATAATTAGGGATAATTTTTGTTAATTCTGGATAAAAAATATGTTGTGTCCCCTCATCTGAACCGTCTCAACGAGACGGTTCAGTTGAGGGGTCACAACATATGGTTTCAATGAGAAATAAAGAAAATTATCCCTCAATTATCATCAGATACCCCTCTTATCTAGAGCTCTGAGGATTAAAGATTATGATCAGTGTTTGCAAGTCTAGAACCAATTTTGCATACGAGTAGGAATATTTTGTTTGAAGTTTTTAAGAAATTTATGGTTCAGTCATGCAGAGAGGTAAAATTTGATTAAATCCAAAATAAAGGGAAAACTTAATCAAGTACAGTAGAAATTTGATGGCTCAAACCTGATGGCTTGTTTACCCTGCCTGACTAGAACACGTTCTTGGTACCATAGAGTTCAATTTATATAGAAACTAACCCTGGATGGCTCAAACTACCTTTGGCTGGAATTAATTCTCATGGTCCCAAGACTGTTCAAGCCATTGAAGTTCTACTGTACTATATTATCTCAAAAGTATATGGATTCACCTCCATATTTTTCTGCTATTTTTACAAAGGGAGATAACTTTTGTGACCCACTTTGCTTCCCTGCATGGCAGAATCTTGGCTCAGTAGGAATTAATACTTTTGCAAATAGGCTTTTTCAAAAGTCCTCAAAATAAAGCTCTAACCAAGCATTTTCTTGGACATTTAAACAGCCTTTTGAATGTTATTCAACCCTGTTTTGACTAGTGGACTTGTCCATCCTTATAATTTTGACGAGTCCATGTCTAGTTTTAGGGGCTTTCGGGTGAAAGTTTTCACTTTTATTGTACTTTGCATAGAAATTCCTGTAAGCAAACAGTGTAGACCCAGGACAGACACTGCATTCTGCAGCATTTGAACTGGGTCTGCACTGTTGGCATATGTCCTCAAAATGGGTTTCAAGTCTTAAAACAGTTAATCTAGCCTGTATGATAAAGCTGAATCTGCTATTTGTTTTCTCCAAATCATTACATTGTGGATCTATTTATAGATCTCCTGGGACAGCGCCACTCTTGGTTTCTGGTTTACTGACCTTTTAGATCGTAATGCCCAGTTCTACTCCTGGTTGTACGATGGTAGACCAAACAGCTTCTGGATGACAGGATTCTTCAACCCAACTGTAAGTTCTTATTATTACATCAATGTCAAACAATGCTTTTTAACAAAAATGCTGCTGATGCTGGCAGAATGCTGGACATGAAAGTTATTTAAAAATAATTCTGGAAAAAAAGTTTTCTTATTTATAAATAAAAAATACACATTTTACGAAAGGTGGGGGGACATTATTTAGAGCTTAAAGTGTAGTCAGAGCTCTAGATAAGAGGGAATATTGGATGATAATTAGGGATAATTTTTCTTATTTGTCATTGAAACCATATGTTGTGACCCCTCATCTGAACCGTCTCGATGAGACGGTTCAGATGAGGGGTCACAACATATGTTTATATGCAGAATTAGCAAAAATTATCCCTAATTATCATTAAATACTCCCCCTTATCTAGAGCTCTGGTGTAGTGAATCAGCCACTACCAAATACCTCTAATAAACAGTTTTAAGGGTATACTTTCTGAGGAAACAACTCTACTTTTATTTTGCCTCCATTCTCAGTAGTGGTCAACTCTTAAAGGAAAGAATTTGCTCCAGTAGGAGCAAATTCTTTCTTTTAAGAGTAGAGTCCATTTCAACAAGATACCTCATCTGGAGAAGCAAGCAGAAATTTGTGTACTAATATACCATTATTTTCAGAAAAGAGGCGGCGGGGGTGGGGGGTGGGGGGGTATTTACAATTTCTGTATACTTCTACTATAAATCCACAAGTCAAGCACACAAGAGTGTAGTAAAGGTCTGTTTGTTGTTAAATGTCTTAACAGTTTTGATCATTTAACTCCAGGGTTTCCTGACAGCAATGAGGCAGGAGATCACCCGTGCCCACAAGGGTTGGGCTCTTGACACTGTGATACTGGACAATGATGTGACTAGAATGATGAGGGAAGATGTCCATGGACCACCCAGTGAAGGTAAGATTCTATAATTTCTGTCAATTCGCAGGACACCGACAACTTCGAAACAATGTTGTGACAATGTCCATGTGATATCATAACCTCTCATGAACATCAATATGATGTCCTATGAATTTTTTGATGTCTCAAATACTCTCTGATGGTCTGTTATGTTCTTAATTTTTAATCCGCTTATACTGTTATATGTGTGCATCTCCTTGATTTTCTGCTATGGTACAAAGGGGAACAACTTTTGTGACTTCTTGATTGCTTCCCTGGACAAACTGGCCCTTCTAAAATGGGGTCTACTGATTTGATATAATTAAGCAATGTGTTGACGCACAATGATGTACAAGTCATTTTAGAACTAAATACATGTATATGTAAAAATAGCAAAATGGATCGAATAAATTCATACAAAATTTTATTGATTGGAAAAGAAATCCCTAATGTGCTTAAGTATTGGGATACCTTAAATAATAAATTTTCCATTTGTCCCAAATGGAAAATTCATTATTTTTAGGTGTCCCAATTACGGTAAGTAGTTGCCGTAAGTAGTCGCACATTACGGTAAGTAGTTGCCGGCATGCAATTTTATTTATACCTTCTTTTCTTCAGGTGTATACATTTATGGTCTGTTTCTGGATGGAGCAGGATGGGATCGGCGTAATGCCCGCCTGATCGAACCTACACCCAAGGTCTTGTACACACCAATCCCAGTGGTCCATGTATTTGCCACAAACCAAGAGAAGACCAAGACGAGCAACCTGTACGAGTGTCCCGTCTACAAGAAACCTCGGCGTACTGATCTGACCTACATTTTCCCACTGATGTTGAAGACCAACAAGAATCCTGATCACTGGACACTACGTGGTGTGGCACTGTTGTGTGACACAAAATAGAGATTTTCTCTGCAAAAAAATGACATTTTATATTGTTTGGTGTGTGATAATCTATGCATGTTTGTATGCTTGACTGCAGAATAATTTTATTTTTGTTGTTTGATAATATGGACTATGATATAAATATGTTTCTAGTGTGATATTTACATATTGTGGAATTTGACTGGTAAAACAATCAGAATGTGCCAGATTATGATGAAAAATGGATTTATCAGAAATACTGTAAAACAGTTAATATCTGCGGTATCAAAATTTCGCGGTTTGAAGAAAATGACATATTGGCGCATGTTAGTTTTGGCGGTCTTGATCGACCATGGCTCCAGATAATAAAGAAAATATGACGTAAATTTGTGACAATTTTTTTCTGATTTTTCTATTTAACTATACATTGTGGCATCTATTAGAATCGCCTCGTCGAGGCGATTCTTATATGATGCCACAATGTATAGTTTAATGGGAAGGTATAACAAAATTCTAGAATACTCATCAAATGAACCTCTGTTATACCCTGCATATGTATGAGTATTATGTAATATTTGCGGACCTATAATTTAGCGCTCTTAGCCTTGACAGCCAATAGCGCCAAAATTCAGTAACCGCCAAAAATAAGTGTTTTACAGTAGTATTAGAAACTAAGACTAAACATTAGAGCTACTATAAATGGACATTTGATGGAAAAAAAATTAAGTATAATTCATGGAGCAATACTAGTAGAAGTGCAAGTAAATCATAAAGCATAATAATTTTACATCTGTAGTTGCTTACATTATGCTGTTAAAAATATTTTTTTGTCTGTTATTTCAGTTCTGTTTCTTTGCTTTCAGAGAGGTGTATCATATTTGAGCTGCGACACGAGAAAACCAACAATGTGGTTGTGAGCCCTGTGTAGACTCAGATCAGCATGGGCATCCGCCTAGTCTAGTCAGACTCTTTGCTAAGTGCTTAAAGGGTAGCTAAGAGACTGAGCTACCTCCATGCGGACAGCGAAGACTCTGATCAGACTGGGCGGATGCCCAGGCTGATCTGAGTCTGCACTGGGCGCACAACCACATTGTTGGTTTTCTCGTGTCGCGGCTCATTTTTTTTTCTTTGTTTTGCTTATATATCCAGCTTTTTACTTTGGTTTGTATTATTGAACAGTATTTTCAAAGTTTATACAAAGTTTTTATGAAGTTTAAGAAGCATTTATTATGTGTTGACTGCTTGTCTCTTTTATTTTCTACGAGTATTATTTTGCTTTGTTGCAAAGTTATGAAATCAAAATTATGGTGATTGGGTACCAATTCCAAGGGAGAGTACTCTGACATAGAAATACTAGGGTCCAGTCATTCAAAGCCGTGTTAGCTTAATGACATCGTTAGTTATGGATTTTTAAAGACTTCCAGCACAAATACAATAAGTGTTTCCAATATTTTTTGCTGTAGAAAAATGTGATGAGCTTTTGCAGTGCAAAAGCTCTGCACCTTAGTCCAGCAAAACAAGGCATTGTTTTTTTTTGTAGACAGTACATTTGAAAATATATTGTCTACCTAAATAAAGACATTGTTAAACTTGAAAAACAGGGCCCTGTACTTGCATTCTTTCTCAGCTGGAGACTACCTTTCAAGGACTGAATTTGCTGAAAAGGGGAAGAATTTGCTGTCTTTGGGAAATTTTTCATTTCAAGAGCAGCCCTGTCTGAGAACAGATTTAAATACCAGGGCCCGGTTGTTCAGAACTAACGACGTCGTTAGTTAACGAGACGTTAAAATTTCAAACATTAGTATCTCAAATACACCAATATTTTTTGTTGAAAGAATTTGAGAAGCTTTTGCACTGCAAAAGCTTCTAACATTTTTTCAACAAAAAATATCAGTATATTTGGTAATGAAGTTGTAAAACACGTAACAAGTTGACCTCTTAGCGTGCTCGTTAGGCTAAGGATGCTTTGAACAACTGGGCCCAGGACAGCAGAATTTGCTTCCTGTAGGAGAGTTTGTCCTGTAAAGGCAGCCCCCTTTAAGAAGGGGTTGAAGAGAACAGGGAAGCAAATTCTACTTTGCTAGAGTGGCTTTCTTTTGAAGCAACAACTTTTCAACACAGAGGGCTTTTTCTTTGTAATGTATCCACTCGCCATACCGACATACAATGTCATGGGTATTTTTAAAGTTTTGAATATATGTATGTTATGTTAATGGTTGTGATATATAGACAATAATATGTTTTGTTGTTACATTGATATATATATATATAAACCACAGTGTGATACTTGGTATTTCCTTGCCAAAAGAGATCCGTCCATCTTTGATTATGCTTTTGTTACCACATATTCAAAGATCTATTTTTTGATGGAAGACAATATGATCCGTCCAGTTTTGAAAAGTATTGTATTCAGTATTGTACAAAACTGAAAGACTACATAAGTGTGGGATGACATTTCTGAGATAATACATATGTACATGTATTCTAAGACAGAGTTTTTCCCCTTCATTAAGGGTTTTTCCCCTTCATTAAAGTCCCTAAAATAGTATAAAGTTCAATAGTTTTTAAAAGGAGGGTATCAGAAAAAGGGTACAGTTGACCAATTATCAGTTATTCATTTGATTTCTACTGGAAAAGAAATCATCTGGATTTCATGTAGCTTCCATGAAATACAGGTATATTTTACTTTTTCTTGATTTTGCATTTTAGAATTGGAAATAGAAAGGGTTTAAGATTGCATTTATTGGAAAATTGAATTGTTAAAATTTATATTCTGACATTTACTTGACATTTGTGATAATTATTGATAATCAGCATGTTTACTTTGCCTGTTGTTATCTGAGCACTAAAACCTATTGTTATTATTTGAAATTAATAAAGATTGAATTACGACTGCTTATTACAATTTTGGCTTTTCATTCCAATACCAAAAGTATCTGTACCCTTATGTGCTTAAGTATTGGGACACCTAAAATGATAAATTTTCCATTTGTCCCTAATGGAAAATTCATTATTTTTAGGTGTCCCAATATATACGCACAATACAGTATTTACAAAACGTCATATCCAGCAATATATTCCACAACATATCCTTGGACCATGCCAAATATATCTTCAAAGTTTCAGCTGAATCAGCTCCAAGGCCAAGGTGAAGTTGCACTCACAAGGTATGCATTTGGACCTACTAAAGATTCATAGTAAGCCAAGGGACATAACTTGTCAAATATTTCAGGCAAAGAGTTTCAGGTCTTCACACCATGCCAAAAAGCCAACCAAGTTTCAAGCGAAACAGTCAGGAGTTGCACCCATTAGTGAGTCTGACTAAATGCAGCTGAAAAACCTATAAAGTCTGCAAAGGGGCTTGCAAAATATTTCACGGAGCCATTTTTGTAAGAATGGTGCTGAAGACAAAGCAAAGTCACTGAACCATGAAACACAGGTCAAATAGAGAAATGCGTTTTTATGAAAATTGGCTCTTTAGTTTGGTTGCTATGGCAACTTAGAGTTGCATTGACTTGTAATGGGGAAAATTGAAAAATGGCATTTACTGCCAAGCCCTTGTAGATATGTTGACAAAACTTTTACAGAAATGTTCCTTTAGAAGTCTTCTATCAGCTATGGTTTTCTGGCCCATGCTCCTTTAATTGGTTGCCATGGAAACCAAAATGCAAAAAAAGGAAAAGACTACTTAAAAAATTATCTCCTCAGAAGCCACTGGGCCGATAAGGCCCAGATTTCATCTGTAGTATCCTTAGGCTGGGGGATTGAAAGTTAATGTTTTCCACGAAAATTGGCTCTTTAGTTTGGTTGCTATGGCAACTTAGAGTTGCATTGACTTTAAATGGGGAAAATTGATAAATGGCATTTACTGCCAAGCCATTGCAGATATGTTGGCAAACTTTTATAGAAATGTTTCTTGAGAAGTCTTCTATCAGCTATATGTTTTTGGTCCACTGCACTTTTATCCCCCGACTGAAAGGTTCGGGGGATATAGCGATGAGTGTCCACTTCATAGATATGTAGAACAAACCATGACTATGTGTCGCAAACAAGAGTGACAACTCTTGCTTTCTTACATTTTGAGTTATTTCCCCTTGATCCTTTTAGGTGTGATTTTGTGTCTGCTCTATAACTCGAATACCTTTTAGAATATTTTCATGATACTTCATAGATATGTAGAACAGGTCATGACGATGTGTCACAAACAAGAATGACAACTCTTGCTTTCTTACTGTTTGAGTTATTTCCCCTTAATCATTTTAGCTGTGGTTTTGTGTCCGCTCTATAACTCATAAACCTTTTGAAATATTTTCATGATACTTCACAGATATGTTGAACAGGTCATGATGATGTGTTGTGAACAAGAGTGACAACTCTTGCTTTCTTACTTTTTGACTTATTTCCCCAAGGTATGATTTCGTGTCCACTCTATAACTTGAATATCTTTTGGAATATTTTCATGATACTTCACAAATATGTAGAACAGGTCATGACGATGCGTTGCCAACAAGAATGACAACTCTTGCTTTATGGGCTCTCTTGCTTTCTTACTTTTTGAGTTATTTCCCTTTGATGATTTAAGGTGTCCGCTCCATAGCTTGAATAACTTTTGAAATATTTTCATGATACTTCACAGATATGAAGAATAGGTCATGACGATTTGTCTCGTACATGATTGAAAACTCTTGCATTCATACTCTGTGAGTTATTTCCCTTTGGTATTTTGAGCTGCCGTTTGAGTCTCTGCTCCATATCTGTATACAATTTTAATAAGCATATACCTTTTAGAATATTGATGAACATGCTGTGATATCTTATCAGTGTTCCTTACTCTCTCTGACCCCTCCACATTCCCTCCCACCCACCCCACCCCACCAAAAAAAAATATTTTTTTTTTCTCCAGATTTGGATTCTTTGTCCAAATTCACTTACTAGAGAGCTCAAAATTAGGTTTGTACGACGTGTAGTTTAGAAGTTATTCACACATTTTGAAAGTTTAATGTATCATTTGCTATATATTTATGTATATGGCGGCTGTTTGAGATATTACTTCTTTTTTAGCAGTCAAGCATACTATTTTAGTCTGAGTGTTAGATAATCATGCATCTGTTAAACAGATAATGTCAATCAGAAGCATAATAGAATGACAATATATTACTTATATGTGTTTTGAAGTGCACCCGTTTTACCAAGGCCCATGGGGGTCTTCGGTCGAGGGATTTGCCATCTCCTCTGATGGCTATTTTTATTGGTTGTCATGTAAACCATAAAGCAAAAAAAAAAAGGGGGAAAAAATTTTTTATCTCTTCTGAAGCCACTAGGCCGATTAGGCTCAGATTTTATCTTTAGTCTTATATTCACTTAAATAGAAATAATCAGGTTGAGTTGACAATACAAGAATGGTTGCTCCCCCTTTCTTTCCAAGTTATGCCCCTTTGATTAGTTTTTTCCAGACTAGTCTTGTGCATGCCATAACTAGATAACCATTTGGGTTATCTTGATGAAACATCATAGTGACGTGTATGAAGTCCCAACAATGTGTGTCATGTAAAACAATGGTTGCTCTCCCTTACTTTGTTCCAGAGTTATGTCCCTTTGATGTTTCTTTAGGCTATTTTTGTGTATACTCATCTTGTGCATGCCATAACTTGGCAACTGTTTAGAATATTGTGATGAAAACCAATAGCGATGTGCATGATCTCAAGGGAGTGTATCACATATAAGAATGGTTGCTCCCCCTTTCTTAATTTTGGAGTAGCTGTAAATCCTTAACCATTAGAAATATCTTAAGGAACAATTAACAATGAAAGGAAATTCGCCTCCAGATAGTCTCAAAGTTAGAGCTAATGGGATGTTTAAGATGCCATATGGCCATGATTTCTAGACAATAGGTGCCCTTACTACTGACCAGTACCCTTATAGATAATATACTGAAACGAAAAAGAAACACACAGGTGTTTTGCTCAAATAACATTTTATTGGTTGGCTTGAAAACAAATATTTTTATGTTATTGGCCTTCTGTAGATAATGCAAATTTGATTTCATAAACAGTACTCAGCAGATTACCTGTAATTTCACGCGTTTCACGTAACACGTGAAATCACTTTTTTCTTGCTGCGTGAGATTTAAGAGGATTTAAAAGTGTAAAACTTTTTCCTGAATCATCATTCGGGTTAGCGTTACACTTAAAAACAATTCGTCTAACGAAGAAACGCCGAAAATCATGCCACGGCTACGCCAAACTGACCGTGATCGTGCCTTCACACTGCTGATGAGAGGTATCTCACAATCTGAGGTTTCTCGACGATTGGGAGTTAACCATTCTACCATTTGTCGACTCTGGCAACGTCTACGCCGCACTGGAAACACATCTGACCGGCGTCGGAGCGGACGTCCTAGGGTAACCACGGCCAGACAGGACCGTCAAATACGCTTGACCCACTTGCGTGATCGCTTTCAGACAGCAACAGAAACAGCACTGAATATACCCGGGACTCATAACAACCGTATTCACCCTCAGACCGTCAGAACCCGACTGCGTGAATTCCGGATAAGAGCACGTAGGCCATACGTTGGAACGCCACTAACGGCACGTAGAAGGGCGATACGTTTAAATTGGTTGGAAAGGCATCGCCCGATCAACTTCCCAAGACGTCTCTGGCGCAGTGTTTTATTCTCCGACGAGTCTAGATTTAGTCTTCATCGTGCGGACGGTCGGCAACGTGTATACAGACGTAGGGGTGAACGGTACGCTGACGCCTGCATTATTGAGAGAGATCGATTTGGCGGTGGCTCGATCATGGTTTGGGGGAGTATTGCGCATGGCTACAAATCACCACTTGTGTTCGTCGACGGGACAATGACAGCTGTGAAGTACAGAGATGAGATCCTAGATCCACAAATTGTTCCCATCACATAACAGCGTGCGTTGACGTTTCAACAGGACAACGCCAGACCCCACGTTGCCCGGATCTGCACAGAATTTCTGACCCAGAATAATGTTAATGTCATGGACTGGGCTCCCTATAGCCCGGACTTTTCCCCAATAGAACATCTGTGGGGTGAATTAGACCGCAGGGTCAGACGTCGGGTGAATAAACCGAGGACTCTACAGGAAAAGTCACGTGCGTTGACTGAAGAGTGGAATAACATTCCAGTGTATAAAATTAACCGTCTGATTGGTTCAATGGGCTCAAGAATTCACGAAGGCTTAAATGCGAGAGGTGGACATACACGTTACTAAATCGTGAATGGCAAGAATTGTGACCCTAGCTTACTTTTGACGTGTAGTGTAGTTACGGTGATAAAATTCAAGAACAGCTGACCCTCAATATTGATAGGCTATTAATTGCTAAATAAAGTGATATAAATGTTTTGTCATTCCTATAGTCTGGATATGAAATATTGAAATTTAAATCTATCTGTGCGTTTCTTTTTCGTTTCAGTATAAAAGACAGGCTCAGTCAAGAAAATACATCCAAAGACAAGACAGATTAATCATTGTCATCAGTTACAAATCAGATGCTTTCGACATGCTGATGCTTTATAGCAGACATTTGGGACCCATGCAAATGTTTCTTTACTAAGTGAAAAGAAATTCAAAGAAATGAAAATTTTAAGTTTTAAACTTTTACACTCTTTGCCAAAATTTGTGATGCATTTTCATTTATGGGTGGTATACAACTGCCTCATTTGATTAGCATCAAACTCGTTTGGCCTTTACTAACCCCCAAAATCATGGTGTGGTTTAAACATACCTGGGAGTAGCCTGGTCAGCTCTCGGGTATTCATGCATCACTTAGGCCTTGAGATAGCTCAGTCAAGCCTCCCCTCAGGCCTCTAGAGAATCAATAGCATTCAAGCCTCTGTTAGACCTGAGATGCTCCATCGAGCCTCCCCTCAGGTCTCCATAGCATGCCCCTTTCACGCCTGAGATGCTCTGTCGAGCCTCCCCTCAGGCATCACAGGATCTTCCTGTGAAGGTATTCAAGCCTCTTTGGGACCTGAGATAGCTCCGTCAAGCCTCCACTCTGGTCTCCATAGCATGCCTCTTTCACGCCTGAGATGCACCGTCGAGCCTCCCCTCAGGCATCTCAGGATCTCCCTGTGAAGGTATTCAAGCCTCTTTGGAACCTGAGATCGCTCTGTCAAGCCTCGCCTCAGGTCTCCACAACATGCCTCATTCAAGCCTGAGATGCACCGTCGAGCCTCCCCTCAGGCATCACAGGATCTCCCTGTGATGGGCACTTCAATGCCTGAGATAGCTCAGTCAAGCCTCCCCTCAGGCATCACGGGATTACCCCTTGCATTGCACCATTATTCAAGCCTCTCTAATGCCTGAGGTAGCTCCGTCAAGCCTCCCCTCAGGCTGTCATAAGCAAAGCCTATTCTTCAGCACATTTACAGTTACAAGGCTACCCCCAGGTCTCAGTTATGCAATTTCAGGGCCAAACTATGAGGGAGCAGCCCCTTGAATGGCAAAGCCAAAAAATAATGATAGCCTTTTTAAGATATAGTTAGTTTTTTAGTACTTAATTTTTACTTGTTATGAATATCTGCTTGTGTAGATGTAGTATGAACATAATAATAAACTGTATTTTCAAATAAAATTGTTGGTTATGTATAAATGTTGGCTTTATATGTTTTGACCAAAAAGATTGTAAATATTCTCACACATAACTTATGCCTTTTTCTAACACCAAACGACATCATTGTGCCAGAATGACCTTCTTTGCCATTTGATAGGTAATCAAAACAACATGTCTCAGGTGAACAGGGTGTTTTGGGGTACACTGAATCATCTTTAAATATTGCAAAGGCTCTCTTAAAGGATCTTTTTTCCAGAAATGGAACAAAATTCCACAGCATTTGATGATAAAAACATCAGAGTAAGCGAGAAAGTGAGGCCCATATGTAACGATTTGATCTAGTGAATTTTTATTATAAGGGTAATGCTCCACGATGAATGTAAACTTAATGGATATATGTTTCAAAGCCATGAAATTTAGCAATGTAACAGAAAAGATGTCAGTGTAAATATCTAGCGAGTTTCAAATGTTTTTCCTAAAAGTTAAAAAAAAAAATTCCGAAAAACTAAGCGTTGTGTTTTTTATATTGTCAAGGGAATGTATTAGGGCCAAGAATGGTAATTCTGGTTTACTCAGTTGATGAATTATATGCTTTATTTGACTTTGGAATTTCTCACCTTCTCAGCCACTTCACCTTGGCAGCTGATTTTTTAGTGTTCTAACAGTATTTAATGTGTTAAATGTTTTAATAAAGGTGCAATCATTACAGAGTTGTTGCCTCTGTTTGTCTACCTATCCATCCTTCTGTAAACAATCTTGTTCACATTCTGTAACTCTTTAACTGTCTGACATTTTTTAGAAATGCGTACAATACTGGGGTGAAGTATGATGAAAAAGAACCACTACTCTGGCTTGCTTATTTTTTTAATTAACTTCCCTTGCATAAATTTACTGCTCACCCCATAATGCGTAAATGGGTGTGTTATGCACTACTTGCAAAGCTCTTGTTAAGATTTTTGAATTTGGTTTGGAAGGCAAAACCCCCATCATACAACAGAAGAATTACAATAATGTAGTTTCATCATTGTGTGCCTGCTGGGGATAGTATTGTGTGATCTGGCTCCAGGCTTAACCATCTAAAACAAACACGATAAATTAACAAAAATAACATTTTATTCACATAATTTGTGATCAGTGATGATGTCATACTATATAACACAGCTGAAAGTAGTTCAACATAAAATTGTCAAAACAACTTAGTCTACTGAAGTTGTTGAGTCCTTCACAATTTTTATAACAAATGAGCCCCGACACTACAAAACCAACTAAGTGGCATGTGCATCCAGCAAAGACTCAGATCAGCCTGGGCAGCTGCCCAGTCTGATCAGAGTCTTTGCTGTATGTGTAAAAGCTAGCTAAGGGTCTAAGCTAGCTCCATGCAAATAGTGAAGACTCTGATCAGACAGGGCAGATGCTGGGCACACATGCCACTGTTGGTTTTGATATGTTGCAGCTCAAATGTATGGTACCATATTTTCCCTAAAAAGAATACAGTCCATCATTTTCAGACTTAACATACAGTATGTATACAGAATATCATTCCATGTCAAATTAGCACCCACAAAGGGTATTTCTGATAAATACATTGACAAGCGCTCTGATTTTTATTAGTTCAACCATCTGATTGCGTGTTTACAAAAGCTAGTAATATACAGAATCTTATACGATTTTGAAAAGCTTTTGCATCCATCTGTGACTGTATGCAGCTTTTCTCAAATGTTTTCCTCAAATGTTTTAACCATTAAATTCACCATAATCAATGAATGATTCAAAAGCAAAAGAATTTAATGAACATTTGGAAGAAAGATTACCCAGTTTTTGCTGCCACTTTGAAAACTGAACAATAAGCTAATTAAGTCAAAGACATTACATGTATAATTATCTAGGATATAAAATTGATAAGGCAACTCTTGGGCATAAACGTAAGGGGCCTTTATTATGGGGATTACCCTTATTAGGGAAAATATGGCACAGTATTCGGTTATTAGGATTTTCCCTAAAGATGTCCCCCAAATATCTAAATCAGTCTTGTGTAATTCTGCTACAAGGTCAAAACATCTTGCAAAATGGACCTAGATTTTTGGGGATTGTTTTATAAGGAAAACTAGAAAATAGTGTCTGTAAGTCACAGGTGATGCCCGTGTGCCCTGCACCCAGCCTCTTGATTTTCAGGGGGGGGGGGGGGGCAGCTCATGTCTTTGTCTGGAAGGTGCAAGGAGCATAAAGAGTATGAGAGGCGGTTCCCCTACTTTCACTGGGTGAGGGGGGTGGGGGTGATTGGGGGGCCTCCCCCAGAAAATACTTGATTTTCAGGACTCTCTTAACAGCATTTTAGACACTTTTACAGTGTACTTTCCGACGTTTTTTTTGCCTTTTTTTTCACCAGTACTTTTAGTTTTTTAATTATTTTTTCATCTTCAAAAAGTCACATGCACATCTTTAATATGCTCATAACATCTGTATGTCGTGTCAAATTCATTTCTTGAAAATTGTAGGAGGAGCTGATTACACAAAGTTTTTTAGGTGCAACAGACAGACAGACAGTCATGGGGGCACAAAAACCCATTTTACAGCAGAATTACACGAGACTGATTTAGTCAGTTGGGGTCATTCTGCACGGGGAATGCCTGACTTATAACCGAATTACTTGGTAACATTTACATACATGTATATAATGAGCAGACACACATCACCAATGGACGGACTAATATGTATATGAGAGTGGTGTTATGTGAAAAGATATCTTCTGGCATGTGCAAACAGCCAAATATCAGATCAGCCTGGAAAATTGAGCAGTTTATTCAGAGTCCTGCTTGTCTGCATAATCTTGAATACTTGGAAATCTAAATTAAAGGTTCTGATCAGTTTGCACAAAAATGCAGGCAGATTTGAGTTACTGCTCTTAGCACATGGGGTGGTTCCTGTTCATGGAATTTCACTAATCTGTATTTAACCCTTTTTCGTCGTGGACTTGTCTGTTGTTGTTTTTTTTAGATGAGTCCATTTTGTTTTACCAGTTTCTGATAAATGTTTCCACTTTTACTGTATTTGGCATAGGAACTCCTTTAACTCTTTAAACCCCACTGACGAAATTAGCAAAATTTGCAAACAGTGTAGATGCTCAAGAGGCTGCTCATAATGTGCCGCCTCATCTAGATCTACACTGTTTGCCCTCTGGTCTTTGAATTCTCAATCTGAAATGTCTTGGACAAGGCATTTTTTTAATTTTTGCAAACGTTAATTTTGTTGTCCTCTTTTTGGTGCTTAAAGAGTTTAGCTAACAGTGTTGACCCTGATCTGATGCTGCGTTCTGCAGCATCCTAACTGGATCTGCACTGTTTCCAGTCAAAAAAGGGTTAAAATATACGAGGGGCGTTCGAAAAGTTTTGCAAATGGCCTCATGACTTTGTTTAGGAGCATGCTGGGTACAACTGCTATGCATGTACTGAAAGCACTGCATTTTGTCTTTACAATGATACCAAACACTATACAAAGACGCTTTTCCTTATTGAGTTACAACGCATTTTAATAGGTCCCAGTCATACCACTGGGCTAATTTTATATGTAAAATTTTTCAGTGCTAGGCATTCAAGTCAAATATCCTTGTAAATACCAAATTAATCTTTGTCATTTGCTTGTCCATCGTTGCCTATAATATCCATACAAAAGTTAGAAGGGCGGCAACTGTTATCGATTTATTCCTTGCAAAGCAATACGCAGTTCTTATGACGTTATTGAATTTTACGTTAACGTCATTTTTGAAAGCTTGCAGAGGCTTCATTTTTGGCATTAATTTGAATTTGTTGACAGGTTTTCGTTGACCCATGTAAATGCTCTTGCCGACAATATTTTGAATGCTAATAAACTTGTTTTAATTACAAAATCATCAAATTTTAGTAGAAATGGAGATATTGCTACAGCATAAAGTACGGATAATCCATATTCCTGGCCCTGTACGGAAGCCAGATTAAAACTAATTTCCACGATATTTACGGAACAACATTGTCTGGGCATTGTCTTTACCTAACAAAGATAAAAAGATATCAAAGACCGCTGATATATAAATTACGGCCTACTAAAGTAAAATTCTTCAGTGTCTTTAGGGTATACCTCTTTCAAAGAAGTTAAAAATGCGTCCTTTTTTAAAAAATGCACCTTGTTTGCAGCCTTCTCCTCGCTTAATATAGCTTTATGTGTTTTTACAATCAGAAGTTCTGTTTGTATGGTGGTTACCGAGAAATTACGTCATTTGCAAAACTTTCCGAACGCCCCTCGTACTTAAGGACAAAAGTTCTGCACGGATGTTAATTTAACATCCGTGCAGAACTTTTGTCCTGAAGTATATATGAACAAATGGCTAAACTGACAGACATATAATGAACGAACGCTGAAACACCAATATGGTTTTAGATTTTTCACCGAGTTCTAACAAAATGTACAAATTCCTGATTTTAAAGCCAGACAAGAGTTAACCAACTTTAACAGAGGGGAATTTAAGCAAACAGTTTCCAAAACAAAAATATGCAGCTTTATTTTAAATAGATGCTTCTGGCAAGAGAACAACAAAAAAATAGTCTCTTAATAAATAAATGCATTTTTAAGTCCCAAATGCTTAGTGACAAATAATAATTATATATAATATATAAATGAATAAAAATGCTTACCAAATCTTATATACACGTACCTGTACATGTAAATCACAGTTACTCAGAAAACAAACATATAACAAATTTTTGGGCTTCCAAGATATTTCCTCATGATTTGAGGTAAAACACACTTATTATGGAAAATATAACTGATCCGATTCACTTATAACTTTTCACAATAAAAGGCAGTCCAAACTGCACCATCTGAGTCTACAACAGTGTATTTTGTCCCCATTATTTAAGGGATCACTGTACTCAAAATTGCCATTTGGGTAGGTAAATTATCAATTTTATGGTGGCAAATTTCAGTTTCAGGTGAAGTGTCAGTGGAGCCATAAAATACAATATGTGGTCGCAAAATTGACAGTTTACCTCCCCAAATGACAATTTTCAATATAATTATCCCCATTCTAATGGACTTTTTTTTTAAAGTTTCATCTTTCAAAGTACTACTTTGCACATAATAAGTGCAAGCGGAGGTGGTTTAACCCTATTGCACTCAGAACGGCCAAAACTCCATAGAGTTTTGGCCGTTCTGAGTGCAATAGGGCTAAAAAGAAAATCCCACTCGGAACATACAGTTCTGCTGAAGCAATTCTCAGGTAAACCAGGCTTAGTACGTAAACATGAACCACAGCACAACTAAACCAACAAAGTGGCGTGTGTGCCCTGCAAAGACTTAGATCAGCCTGGGCATCCACCCAGCAGGATCAGAGTCTTAACTGTGCACTTAAAGGCTAGCTAAGGGTTTAAGCTACTTCCAAGCACACAGGCAGGACTCTGATCAGACTAAGAACATGCCCAGGCTGATCTGAGTCTTTGCTGGGCACACATGCCACTTTGTTGATTTTGTCCCGTCACAGCTCAAATTTACAGTAGGTTTATCCCTATTATCACAGTAAAATACAAAACATGCATTGTAAAAACGAATTTTTAACCACAAATGAATTTGCAATTACAGCTGACTCAATCTCAAACACTGATATCTCAAAATACCCACATATATCAGAGAATATAATTTGGACATATTTCTTATTTTTTCTTTATGTTTCCACTCCTGTTATCTTAAACAACTGTTATACGGGACCAGAAAATTTACTTTGAGATATCGGTAGTTTGAAATGAACTTCAACTGTTGAGATATTTAGAGCTGACAGTAATAAAATATGCATCTTGAATAAATGCCTTCTGCATATAAATTTGTCAAGTCTAGTACCTATGAATACCAATTTTTATGAGAAATATTTCATCAGAAATACCTGGATTATAAGTGATTGCCCAAATCAAACTGGTCTAATCTAGGTCTGCACTATTTTCTCAGGTATTTCAACCAAAATTCTTACTGTAAACATCATGTTGGACGGACACACGGCGCCAAGTGTGTGCAACTATGGTTACGTACCGTTGAGCCACTTGGGTAACGTCGATATGAGAATTGAATTGAACTGAACTGTAAACATCATGCAAAACTGTATCATTTTTATTCAGTCATGACAGGCCTGTCCCCTTCAAAACAGCTCCAAAAATCTAGATCCATCTTTCCGAAAATCTAGATCCAAAACAACCCCAAAATTCTAGATCCATCTTATAAGATGTGTCTAGATTTTTGTCAAAGTTTTGAGAGGAGAAAGCCCCACTTTACAGCTGAACTACACCACATTGATTTCATCTAGGATAATTTTAGAAAGGGAACCACCATCTTACAGCAAAATAAATATAGTATGTTTCACATATAAAATCATTTTGCACTGTATGTTTGACAAGTTCATGGACAGAGCTGGGTTCAAGGTTATAAAACTTGAGAATAATCTCAAACTCAAAATAAAGCACACTGATTGGCTGCTTCCAAGCATGTGCTCAGAAGCAGCCAATCAGTGTGCTTTATTTTGAGTTTGAGATTATTCTCAAGTTTTATAACCCCGAACCCTGATGTCAATAGGCAAAGCCATGGAGAACTGGAGCAAGAACATGTTAGACAAAATTTAACCCACTGATGCTCACTGTCCACTAGCATGGACTTTTTGCAAGCAATGTAGACACAAGTAAGATAATGCAGACAGAAGGGCCCACTTTGCATGAGTGTGTCAAAGATACAATGAGTAAAGTAGACCAGCTACTTCAAGAAACCTGAAATTCAATTATTATACACAGGTTCCACATATATGTCTCTTTAAGTCTTGGTCACACATGCATAAAATAAACTAGTTTAACCTACTTGAATGAACTTAAACGTACCTCAATGTAATGGTTAAACTGGATGAAAGGTGAACAAACATGCTGAAATGATTATTTCATTACTGTTGCCCCCACCGCCATTTCAAAATTTCAATCATTGCTCTTTATAATGCTCAGAAGTTTTCATAGTCACATTACATTCAGCTGACTATCGAATATTGCATAATTCTATTATTATTACCCATTCATAGTATCATGTTATTGTATCTATGTTCTTTTTTGTGTTTTACAATTGTTGTATATGTATACGTTCTTGAGGGCCTCGATGAAGGTTGGCCTCGCCAACCGAGTTACCATCACTAAATAAAGACATTACTTACTTACTTTAATTTATTGCTGTAGCTTGCCCTACTTTAACTTCTAAATAATTTGTAAAAACCTTGGGAGAGCCGTGAGTGGTGATTTATCTTTTGAATATGTTCAAATTATAACAGCAGAAAGTACGGTATGTTAAAGTACATTAAGGAATGTTCAAGTATGTTATTTCTAAGTATGTTAATATTACTTAACACATGTGTGACCAAGGCTTTGACTCTTCTCAACACGATTTTTAACACATTTCTGTACAATGAAGCATCAACAGATATAAGAACCTTGATGAATGGGTACATTTTCCAGAAAACAACTCTTCCAATTTTGTTTTCCCTTCTTAACTCGGGTCAGCTCATACTTCCCTATATGCAAATTCTGTAAAAGTAGACCCGTAGACCCCCAGGGAAGCAAACGGGAAGTCATAAATGTTGCAATCCTCTGTAAACATGTAGGGGTACCCACACATCTTAAACACCATATAAACCAGGGTTCGAGATTATAAAAGTTGAGAATAATCTCAAACTCAAAATAAAGCACACTGATTGGCTGCTTCCGAGCACATGCTCGGAAGCAGTCAATCAGTGTGCTTTATTTTGAGTTTGAGAATGTGCTAAGAAGCAGCCAATCAGTGTGCTTTATTTTGAGCACATGCTCAGAAGCAGTCAATCAGTGTGCTTTATTTTGAGTTTGAGAATGTGCTCGGAAGCAGCCAATCAGTGTGCTTGATTTTGAGTTTGAGAATGTACTTGGGTTTTTAACCTCAGGGCAAGGTTTTCTACAAAGCTGTTTGTCAGACTACAGACAGCGCTGACCCAGACCAGATGGTTCCTCAAAAAAAACATCAGGGCCAAGTTATTCAAAACTAACAATGTTGTTCATTAAAGAGACATTAAATTTTCAAATAATTACTGTGTACATAATTAAACACTACCATTTTTTGTCCAAAAATAAATATGAGTAGCTTTTGCACTGCAAAAGCTCATCATTATTTTTTTTTGGACAAAATACTAACAATTCATTTAATATGTTCTAGAAAACTTATCTAATCCCTGACTAACAACTTCATAATGTTAACCATGCCCTGAATAACTGAACCAAGGTTTAGTCTGCACTGTATGTTCAGCATTATCATTATCAATAATTACAAGATTTTTGAAAAGCAAAAAATATCTGCTTGCAGCTATATTTAAGTTACCTACATGTACATCAAAATAAAACAAATACATAAAAGAGTTGTCATCTAACAGCATAGCTTGCCTGAACTGGTGTTTGCCCATTGCCCTGGCTGTGACTTTAATCTGAGGTGTGGCTTGCACTGCAAACACTTTAGGCACACTATTTCTAAACTAAAGCTACCTAAGCAATAATCCTTTCAATAAGTATTTATTAAATCCATCATGGCACAGTAAAACTGATGTTAGATACTGATGTCACCCACCCCACTGGGTGACCTTAAAGTCAAGGTCATGAACTTTTAGAAATTTACAGTATGGTAAGTTTTTGGTTTAAGTTTTCTACAAACAAATGCTTTTACAGTGCCATGACAGATTTAGTAAATACTTGAAGTGATGTTGGATAATGGGAATATTGGAAGCTTTACAACCTGGGCACAGTAGCTCATAACTAAGGACTTTGTTTGTTAATGAGATGTTAAAATTTCAAATACACTGTACACTAAAACACTGCTCGCTTTAGCTAAAAAAATGCAGCAAAGTCTGTTTTTTTTTTTTTTTTTCAGCAAAAACGTTAGCAAACTTGACTTTATGTGTACATGTATTAGAAAACTTAAATCCTTGCTGAAACACTCAATTAAGCTAATGAAACTTTGAACAATAGGGGTCGCATTTATAAAAGGACTGAAAAAGACTGTTCCTCCAGAGCAAATTTCATAGTTGTAGGGAATCTCCTTCATAGAAAATTAGCCTTAGCAACAGCATAGCAACGACTTGTCGTTTTATACATATGGCCCCTGGACCCTGGTATGTAAAAGTGAACTTAAGTGATACTTGTGAACTGCATTCCTTATAAATCCTCAGCAGAAGCTCTGATTAAACATATATCACCAAGGGGCATTATTTTTGCTAAAGATTGATCCGTTAAACACTGAATTGCTATAAACTTGGGATTGTGTTGTTTTTGACTGTCCAAAGCTAGTGTTTGTATTGCCACTTGATGGAAAATTGTTAAAACTTTGTCCAGTTTTATTAATTGTGTTTGTGTGACTTCCACCTATAAACTGTGATGTTTTCGGCTCGCGTGAAGACATTGTCCCATAACTATAGTTCATACTTCCCATGGGTTCTTTGGACGACGTGCCTACTGATTCTCTGGAGGACACGCTCCCCTGATTATTATTAACATTTCCTATTGGCGGATAGTTGGCAAAACTTGAATTTGAAGTGTTTCTTGGTGATACTGGTTTTTCAGCTGGGTTTGGGTCGAACGAGTAGCTGAATGGTCGACGTGACTGTCCAGTAGCCATGTTCCAACTTTTACCGCCTGATCCTAGAAAATAAAGGGAAGAAACATTTCCACAGAGGTATAAATTCTGATGGAAGGACTGATTCATACTGTACAGATAGTGATAAGAAAATGAATCAACTAAAATTGTATATAGGATTATATTTACAATAAATCAGAGCACCAGATAAGGTGGAAGAATTCTGTCCTTTAGGAGTAGACCATATTCCAGGAAGTCACAAAATTTGTTTCCCTTTAAACATGGATGTGTACTCAGTTACCTTAAAAAATAAAAAGAAACATTTTCTCTTGGAATCATCATCAAATATTCTCCTTTTTTTGGAGCTCTGAAGCAGGACACTGTTACCAGCGTACCATATTTGACCTAATTAGGGCACATGGCCCAATAAGTGCACATCATGGGAATTTCAGAGGCATATGATTATTAGTGCACATATTTTTACCAGTTTATTCCTTTGATTGCTTGTTTACAAGTGCTGAAAACACTATAGTTCTCTTTTAGTTTTCACTTACAAAGTTTCTCCATACTTCAAGACTATAAGCAACTTTTCTCTGATGCTTTAAACATTAAATTCTATATCTAATAATTCTTTGAAATGTGCACTTATTAGAAAGAAAGTCTATTGCAAGTATTTAATGCCATTTTGAAAATGTTAAGCGCACAGTGCACTAAAAGGACTGACTACAGTAACTAAAACTTCTTGCTTGTGACTGATATTTAATGTATTACTCAGAGCCTAACACTTTTGACTTAGATATGTGTCCAAGGTTTTACTCTAATGCTGTCAGTTTTTGCAAAAATCAATTTGGCCTTTTTCACTTTTACTGCCAACAACACCAACACTGTGCTACCTCCTGGGCTCAGTTGTTCAAAACAATGACATCGTTAGTTAGAGAGACATTAAGATTTCGAAGGCTAATACCTCAAATACGCCAATATTTTTGTTAAAAAAATGTGAAAAGCTTTTGCATTGCAAAAGCTTTTCACATTTTTCAACAAAAATATCAGTGTATTTGGTAATAAAAACGTAAAACACTTAACGAGTTGACCTCTCCAAAAGCTCATTAGGCTAACGATACTTTGAACAACTGGGGCCTGTAATACAAGTTTCCCATTTAAAGCATGGGTATAATATCAGCATTAATTTTTACTTCTAAATAATCATGGTTATCACAAAAACACACCAGCCACATTCATACAAACAGGATTTTTGTTAGTGTTAGTCCTGACTATTTAATGACCCTGTTCTTTTTTTATACATTGAGTAAGTTCAACAAATGCAAACAGTTTGAAACTTGTTTCATTTTAATAGTCTACACATAACACATTCCACAAAATGGTCCTGGGAAAGAAAACAGAGAAATTTTCATGCTGTGTGTTCTATGATACAGTACAAGGTTTGTTAGTTGTATGCCAAAAGTTTCGAAATACCCTATTAATCCTTTATTTTACATCCCTAGCATGGAAATACAGGATTTCTAAGAAAGAAAACTGGTATTTCTCACTGAGAAATAATTCCTTGTATACCTTCTTTCAAAGCCAGAATGACAATGGATTAATGTCTCTTGGAAAACAGCTGAATTTCCAAAATGAGGCAGCCTCATGTCTCATAAGCCGCCTCATCTAGATCTACAGTGTTTGTCATCTATTCTTTGAATTCTCAATATGCTATAGCATGGATGAAAGGATGAAACATTTTTTAAATTTCACAGAAATAAAGTTTGTCATCTGCTTTTCTGGTGCTTTACTGGTCAAAATTTAAGCTGTTTTAAACCCACTAACATTAGAATTTTTATATTATATGTAGTTCCATACTCCATAAGATATTTTTTCTGGAAAAGACCTTAACACAGAAATGGTATGAAAAGCCCTTTCAAAGCACTAAAAACGAAAATGGCTGAATTTGCAAACAGTATATCCAAACGAGGCAGCTCATAATGAGCCACCTCATCTGGATCTACAATGTTTGCCCTCTATTCTTTGAATTCTTAATAGGATAAAGGTTGGACAACTCATTTCATGAAATTTTGCTGATGTAAATTTGTTGTCTGCTTTTTTGGCACTTTAAGGGTTAACATACATGTACCAACAATGTATTAATAATATCAGAACAATCAGCAGTCAAAATAAGCAACCATCAGTTTTACCTGCAAATCGGCTACCTGGTCCCTTGAGTTGATACTGATTTGTAAGCCAAGAAATACCTATGACAACATATACAAACCAGCAATTTACCAATCAGACTAAAAATGTGTGTACCCACCTCAGCAGAGTAAAATAGATCACAACAAATTGAGCCAAGAAATGACAAAACCAACGATGGCATATGTGCGCCCAGCTAAGACTGAGATCAGCCGGGGCATCCGCCCAGTCTGATGAAAGTCTTTGCTGTGCACTTAAAAGCTAGCTAAGGGTCTAAGCTAGCTCAATGCTGACAGCAAGGACTGTAATCAGACTGAGCGAATGCCTAGGCTGGTACTAGTCTTTGCTAGGCACACATATCATTTTATTGCTTTTGTCGTGTCGCGGCTCAAATATAACAGTAAGTGGGAAGGGGTAATGGAAATAAAGGGGTAGGGTTTGTAAGGTTTCTTATACACTTTGAGTAACAAGACCTGTCACAGGGACAGGATAGCTCACCTGACAGCGCCTTGCCCATCACATAAAAAACTTTAACGTAAAACTTTAACATTTTACTAATGCTGCCGCCGCCAACACCAATGCCAACGCCGACGCCAACACCGGGGGTAGTGCAATAGCTCTTCCTGAACTTCGTTCAGCCAAGCTAAAAGTGAAAACTGAGTAAAATGGTTAACCATAAGTTCATTATTTTGTGTACAAAGGGCATGTCTCTGAACACACAATTTCTATTCCCACTGGAAATATAAAGGTTTAAACCTCTGCAAATAGTTAGCCAAAGTATAACAAGTAATGTTATTCAACTCCTATGTTAAGTTATCAAATTAAAAATTTCAAGATTGTAAAAGATAAATTTTTTGCATTTTTTACAAAACTCCTGAAAGTGGCCAAAACCAAAAAGTTTGTTCTGAAAAATTCATCAGTTCTTTTACCCCAAAGCAAAAAGTGTGCACATAACATGCTTTACATATATATGAGTCAAATAGCATTGTTTTATTTTCACAAAAACTTTTTCATTTCCAGGTGGGGCTGGAATTGCATTATCAAGTGTAACAGAGCTCTAGATAAGACGGGTATTTGACGATAATTGAGGGATAATTATTTTTATTTCTCATGGAAACCATATGTTGTGACCCCTCATCTGAACCGTCTCATCAAGACGGTTCAGATGAGGGGTCACAACATATGTTTTTATACAGTATTAACAAAAAAATATTCCTAATTATCACCAAATACTCCCTCTTATCTAGAGCTCTGGTGTAAATGAAAGAATATGAAGATTTAGATGAAGAAAAGAGTAACAATCTCCCAGTGCAAGATGTTTCGAAAAATAACTCTTTCTAGCCTTAACCACTGTTTTTGCAGATATCATTTCCGTCTCCTACAGTGCTCGTGCAAGACCTGCAACTCACACCTCGTGAAAAGGGCACTTCAACTGGCATGTGATCACATGATCAGGGGTCATGTGACTTAAGGACTAGCTGTCGGCCATTTCTAAGCTTGTGTGTACAAAGTGGTTAGGCTATGGCGATATCAGATATGCACTAACTACTGACGATATAAATGACGAATGATGTCAGGACCAATGTTAAGGCTTGAATATTCACGTTAATTACAATGAATTTGAAAAATATGTTTTTATTACATTTTTATGTTACCTTTTAGTAAGTCCAAACCGCGTACTAAAAAACTCAAATTTAAACTATCTATTGTGAAAAAGTAGTAAGTCCCAGACAAAGCTATATATTCCTATTAGTGCAACCGAGAATGGATATTTTAATAAATGTTTTCTTTAAAGAACAATTCGCAGTCAAAGAGACACACCCATTTTTCTTCTTCAAGAAATCATAACTATCTAACGAAACACGAGTTTACACAAAAGTAGTACCTACTACACATATGTTTTTCAGTATGGTGGCGCAAAATGACCAGATTATACATGAATAAATTTGCTATTATTTAACTGATCACCTGAGTTTCAAATAAATTGTTGTCTGCTTCTTGCATGTACTTGAATTAATACTGAATATGTTTACAGAATAGACATTCAATCATGGACCGTGGCAACTGGTTCACGTATTTGCTTTCGGCAAAGTCACTCAAAATGATAATACAGGAGTTGAGTGTCTTAGTGTGGCAATGCTAAATATAATTGAAGTTCATGAAATCTGACCTGGATCTACAGTGTCTGCTTGCACAATTCTGTATCAGTATTCTCAATAACTATAGATATAATACTTTAACTTTCCATTAGCATCACGACCCCTCACTCTACCATCAAAGGGGCATAACCGTGGCACATCACATAAAAAAGTAAATTACTCACTTAGGTTGTCATTCATATAAATACATAAATGGCAGAATTAGAAGCAAAATGTTTTGGCTGCGAATGACCTGAAGAAAATCAGAAGCATTATGGTACGTTTTCGTTGCCGTCAGGCAACGTCTAACCTCAGTATTGACCCACATTTTACGCCATTCCATTGGCCAGAATAATAACCAGATCGGCCCGTCGCCAATCGTATTGGACTCGACACACTGCTTTTTCCGAAGGTTAACAGAAAATAAAAGACGGAGGACTGACTATTTGGTCTTTTAAAAACCGCCAATTCGGGTATCGCTCATTTGTGGGTAATCAAGTTATCAAAACATAACTTGTTTGCTTTTGTTGGGGCTTACGGCCCAGTTTACAATGGGAAAATGTCGAGCAGGTAAGTAACCTAACCGCACTGTTTCTGTGCAAGACTCACGGAGGCAGTCTACCAGTACTGAGTGCACATTCCATTCGCTCGTAACTGACTGCTATTCTTCTTGAATCAACGGAAGAGAGGGAAGTGGCTGCACGCAAGAACGTACTGGACGTGAGGGTCTAACTCAGGGTCGCTAGCATTGGCAGCGGACACGATCCCGGCCGAGGTACCGTGCCCGGCACTTTATCACTTAAAATATTTCTTCCCTAGCAACGTTTCTCTTTTTTTAAAGATATTTCTTGTTTATAGTCAGTCTACAGCCTAGGTTTTCATAAATTTTGTGTTTCCTATTTTTTTTTTCTATTTTTTGGTAGTTGTGATAACTGTCAAAATCTCGCGTAAAACGTGTTTAATTTCATCAGGTGACTAAACAGCCTGAATGAGCACTAATTGGAATACTCATGAAATTGACAACCATAATTAAATTGTGTACGCAAGTGACCGGAGTGTGATGGAATATTCTTAATTATTATATAGGAGGTAAGGTAAAATTCACTGGACAACCAGCTACTGCTACACCCAAACACTCAAAAAGAGACAGGCGTGATCCATGCCAGCTACATCTGCCCCCTGAACAGTCCTTCACACCCTTCATGCCTGTCCGATGTTCGGACCGGCACGGAGAATTTAAAGGGCCCATCTCAAAACAGGCAGGCGACTGGCCAGGGTCAAATCCATTCACACGCGAGCCAGTGGAGTGACACCAGTAGGTAAAAACAACGATAACAACTTCCCATCGCGCACGCAGCCCTGAATCAACATCAATTCTAATGCACGTGCATATGTTATGCGACGTCTGATTGGATAACTTCAAAAATTTGCGACTATATCCTGTGAAATATACTGTCGGAAACCCGTCATTACATAACGTCGCTTCTCATTGGTTGACGTATGGTTTTACGTCGCTTAAAGCGTTTGCTGTGGGTGCAAAATAGCACATTTTTAAAGGTGAAAATGCGTAAAAGTGCATTAGAATGGGGATAACTATTGAAAATTTTCATTTGGGGAGGTAAATCGTCGGTTTTATGGCCGCAAATTGCGTTTTAATACGGCTCCGCTGGCGCGTCGCCGTAAAACGAAATTTCCGACCATAAAACCGGCGATTTATACCTCCCTAAATGACAATTTTGAGCACAGTTATCCCCTAAATCAACGCCGATTCAACGTCATGACGTGGATCAACATTGATTCAACGTCTATTACAACTAGTTACTACATATCACAGCCCTCTATTCGGATGGGAAAGAAAATTAGTTTTTAGCCAGCCTATCAATTTTCACTTAATATGTTATGTTTTCCTCCAGCTCTGTGGAATTTTTGGAGATTGCATTTCATGATAGATGTATGACTGCGATTTTACGTCCTTTTCAGCAGTATTTCAGTCAAGTCAGGACGATTGGAGGGTGATAAAGAAAGGCTGTGTTCAGTGGAACGCTGTTTACATTTGGGAAGATTTCAGCCCCGGGCGGAGCTCTGACCCGGTGCCGTTAGATCAGTAGGCCTCGCTGAACATACAGGGCTCCGACTGAATTTAAATTGCACTTGTTGACCACCTGTTATTTTCTTTCTTTTCTTTAAAAAAAAAAAAAATAGAGAAAAAAAATCCCCCATAAATTGTACAAAAAACAAACATATTTTTTTTTCAGAGGAAATGAAATCAAGAACTTTCCTGATTCTTATTACTGACATTCTATGCAAATATTAAAAAATAAAGGGATATCGAAATATAGACTACCACATGGATGATTTTATCCACCATATACACTTTTTTTATGCACGAGCGAGTGTGGCTCAGTTGTAAACAACAGCTTAAAAAGAACGTGTATTGACAACACCAACGGAAACAGGCGCACTTTACCTGCTAAAAAATACGATCGTGCTCGTTCTGTACATATATAGATAGTCTTTTAGTCAAACATGTTAAATAAACTGTGATATAGCCTGATCCTTCCGTTAAAGGCTTTCCGATGGCTTATTTTCGATTTGCTTCGAAAGCGGAGATCATCGACATGCCTGAGCACCGCTAGCAGCACGCAAAAAGGATAATCACACCATCAAAAGAAGTAGTTCGGTGAAATTAATGAAAAATAATACTGGTGCATATATTAATATTTATAACATCTTAAACCTTCTTCGTTTTATCTACTTAGATCAAATATGGAAGTTTCGTGGGAAACTTCTGGAAAAATGCACGATCTTTCTGCACCAAGAAAGAGGCAGCGGATAAATACATTGGTGATAATGCTCGTGCCTGCTCGTGTTTTGGGAATTTCGACAAGACGAAGTTTACACAGTCGCCGACACCTGTTTTTATTTTACACAGTGTGCGAAATCGAAGGGACAATAAATGCATCGAATAAAGTAAGACGTAAGATATATAAATGTTCTATATCCTGGGGCCTGCATCTGGCGCAATCAAGATTTCAAACACCGTCATCTAAACGTTTATTTTCATTGTTTACATTTTAAGGACAACACCAATATGGCCGCGCTGTGTTTTGAGCAGTCAACGTTGAATGTTATTTGATATTTCATTACTAGAGAAGTAATTAAAAAATGTAGGGCTCGTTGGCACTAATACAGACAATGGACAAAATAGTAGAGACAAATTTGTATACGGCAACGAGTCTTAAATAATCAAACGACTGCACGCCGTTTTCCAAACTGGATCTTTTCAAAGCTAGCACTTGGTATGGTGTTACAGCCTCATGTTTTGCCAAAAGAGAACATTCAGTATCAAGGTTATTTTGGCATATATGTTATATAAAATAACGATGTGAAGGGCAGCATCTCACTCCCTTACCCCACCCACTCGAATATCTCGTGAGTGTCTGATGGCTAGGCCTTAATACCTTTTCTGTCGTAGGACGTGACTATTAGGCCTGGGAGACCAGTATTGATAATTGTTGATCGGTTTACCTTGGTTAGTATCTGCGTTTGAGTTTGTATTGCCAGCGGGTCCGCCAAAATCTTCTTTATCTGAAATTACACAAATTCAATGTGAATTATTAAATTATTTATCAATGATATTTAATGCAATAAACAGTCCAAGAAGAGGCTCAAAAATGTTGTTGTTTGTCTTTTCTGAAGTTCACAAACATAGCAATGCACACGGAAATCTAGTTCATGTAAACTGCAAATCAAGCAGCTTGCTCTCTTTATAACTCTTTAAGCGCCAAAAAGCAGACAACTAAATTTACGTCTGCAAAATTCCAAAATATGTTTCATTCAAGCTATATCATACTGAGAATTCAAAACCTACAGAGCAAACAGTGTAGATCTAGATGAGGCGGCTCATTATGAGCCGCCTCATCAGGTCTATGCTGTTTGCAAATTCTGCTATTTTCGTCACTGGCGCTTAAAGTGTTAACTGTCAGATGACTGTGAGATTATATGTTGTTGTTTGTTCGGCTACCTATCTTTACAGTTGTAAGATGAGAGTTTTTCACCTCAACAACCCCAACTATCTATTGCTGTCTTATACAACAGATCTAGAATTTTGGGATTGTTTTGGCGAAGAAAAACTGATCTGGTAGCAGCATTACATAAGACTGGTTTACGTATCTGCGACCTAGAGGGGGAGAACCTGTCTTATAGTTGAATAATTATGGTATTTTAGTCTGCCTACATATCCCATGATCATCTAGCCAGAGTGTTAGTAGTGCACCCACTGGGCTTGCAACTCGACCGTAGGTATTCAGACAAGCAGAACCTCCGCATAAGGGTTATACTAAACACTGAAGAGAACGGAATACTCGAACGGTACCGGGGCTATGCACCCACATGCAGAACCAGCATAAGCACATAAGCCCTTAGGGCTGCTGCACTCACTTAACACTAACCAGGCACTTCTCTTTACGTATCTCTGCCTTATGAGTGACGCCTACCAAAAACGAAAAGTCGGACACTCTCTATATAGACTAAAATGCAATTTATTGCAATTTATAGTACCATATGATAAACACAATGTTAGGTTTCTATTCCTTTCACATAAAATTTATTGCTCTTGTTAAATAATTTCAATGTTTACTCACAACAGCTCGTAAAATACAGAATTCATTGAACCCTTTTATAAATATCATAAATGATTCGTAAAATAGCTGCTAGAACACCTTAAACAATCAGTGACAGCAATATCGACAAATTTAAAGTACTTAGAAAATTAAACATACAACTCACAAAGACAGAGCACCACATTAGATACCTCTATAAATATGAATGGCAAAAAAATTGCTACTAGTAACAATCAATGTTGCGTCCTTGTATACCAAAAATACAACAAAGTCGGTATCCACCCTACTAAGGAGACCTTGGGTAATAGGCAGAACCAGGTACTGAAGACCTGGATACACCGAAGACTTGATTTTATCCTAACAAGATCAGCCACAAATTCAACAATATTAAAATTCTATGAAGAAAAGTAGCCTACCATCAGTCAAGCTTTAGGACTTTGCCATGTCTGCACTACAGATGGCCTTTTCAAATCTGCATCTTAACAACTTGATGAGAAAGTCATAGCTTTGGAGGTTATGAGTCTTATGGACTAAGACCAAGTGAGCCGTGACACGGTAACATCAACAAAGTGGCACGAGCACCCGGGAAGACTCAAATTGGTCTTGGCAGCTAAGGGTCTAAGCAAGCTCCATGCAGGCAGGGAAGACTCTGATCAGATTGGGCAGATGCCCAGGCTGATCTGAGATTTGGCTGAGTGCACATGCCACTTTGCTGGTTTTACTGTGTCGCGGCTCAAATGATTCTCTTTTTGTTTGACGACTCAACCTCATCTAAAATTAAAGGCTTATCATGATTTATCAAAAATAACTCAAAGTACTAGGAAGCTTTAAGGTACACTTTCAGGGGAAGCAACTCTGCCCTATTCATTTTTGCATTCTTTCTCAACTGTGTCAGCTCTTAAAGGGAAAAAATTTGCTCCTCTAGGAGCAAATTTTTTCCTTTAAGAGTAGACCCCTTCTAGAATGGTTCATTGGGGAAGCAAACAGATAGTCATAAAGTTGCCTCCCTTTGTGAAAATGGCAAAAAACATGAACTGTGTAACCTTCCACCTGAACCAATACTTGAAGGTATTACAGTATCAAACAGAGCTCTAGATAAGAGGGATATTTGATGATAATTGAGGGATAGTTTTTATTATTTCTCTTTGAAACTATATGCTGTGACCCCTCATCTGAACCGTCTCATTGAGACGGTTCAGATGAAGGTTCACAACATATGTTTTTATGCAGAATTAACAAAATTTATCCCTAATTATCACTAAATACTAGTAATTAGTAATTAATAAGAAGAATTACCACTAAATACTCCCTCTTATCTAAAGCTCTGATCAAATTCACAAACCTTTATTGCCCCCATGTCTGGAGTAGTAATTTTTGTTCACATTGAAAGCGAGGCTGTCGGCCCCTTTATGCGATGCACCAATATTAACATTCCGTCTGATATTCCAAACTTCATCAACATCTAGTCCTGCTTTAGTTCCATTTATCTGATCTGGAAGAAAAAAAGACCTTACCATAATGACACAGAGCTCCACAAAAAACGTAGTCTCAATAATATTTTCGGACATGCCAGTAGCTCAGTAGGCTAAGCGCTGGCCTGCGGATCTAGCGGTCCCCGGTTCAATTCCGGCTTGAAAAGAGAATTTTCTCAAACCTAAATGGCATCATACACAGTTATTAAGAGTCATAAAAACTGCCAAGGCCGGAAAAGTCTGATCAGGGTCTACATTGATCCCAAGCAGAACTAAAGCCCCTATCTCACTGGGATGCGACAGTTTGCGACTGATTGCGAACTGCATTCACGGATGAGTCTCAAAACTGTCTTGAAACGTTTGCGGGGATTCGCAATATCCTCGCATGAGTTGCAAACTGGCACAAACGGTTCGCATTGTAGTACAAAAAAGTTTTACACGTAAAACTTTTTTGTGCGACAAGATTTCTCGCAATATAGTCACAAAGTCATCACGGGTGTCGCGAACACATCGCAGACCCTTTGCAATTTAGTTTCTGCGAAATTGCGAACAAATAAAACTGAGTAGCTTACGCGCGAACGTCGTGAGACATTCATATGAATATCTTACGAGTATCGTGCGAGTGTCTTAAATTACTCGCAATGTCGCAAAAGTGTCGTGAATGGTTCGTATTTTCGTCCCACGCGGCAACTCGGACATATATGTTTCTCGCAAACAGTTTGCACTCATTCAGTTCCAACATGGGCCTCATGCCAGCAAAAGTCAGAAAATCCGACTGTTCTCGGGATTCGCAATATCCTCGCCTGAGTTGCAAACTGGCACAAACAGTTCACATTGTCGCACAATAAAGTTTTACGTGTAAAACTTTTTTGAGCGACAAAATTTCTCGCAATATAGTCGCAACATAGTCACAAAGTCATCGCGGGTGTTGCGAACACGTCGCAGACCCTTCGCAATTTAGTTTCTGCGAATTGCAAACAAATAAAACTTGAGTAACTTTCGCGCAAACATCGTGAGACATTCGTACGAATATCTTACGAGTATCGTGCGAGTGTCTTAAATTACTCGCAATGTAGCAAAGTTGTTGTGAATGGTTTGTATTTTCGTCCCAAGAGGCAACTCGGACATATATGTTTCTCGCAAACAGTTTGCACTCATTCAGTTCCAACACGGGCATCATGCCAGCAAAAGTCAGAAAAGGGCCAGGTACATGTAAGGGTAGGGCTGCCACTGCATCCGGCCTTCAAACCACAACTGCAGAAGCAGAAACAGTCCAATCTCCTGTTCCCTCTGACGATGAGAACGGTTTTTCAGACGGCTGAAACAAGGGAGAAAAAGAAACTGGGCATTGACAGGGAGAAACAGTACCCATGGAAGGATGCCCACCAGAATGTACTGGCTGAACCATCCCATATTTTATGACAAACACAAGATCCATCTTTCCGACGTCTGACGATTGAAAAATTGCTGCAATGTTAAAAGCTTCTCATTTTCTCGCAAAATCATCATGCGACTGTTGCACAAACTTCGTGCCAGTCGTGCGTCGTTCGCGAGAGTATCGTGCCACAGTCGCACTAGAGAAATATTCGCAATTTCATTGTGCAAACGTCGCACGAGTGTCTCATGAACGTCGCACGACTGTCGCGCGATGTGTGTGTGAACTCCAGGCGAATTTGGGCAAGATTCGTGCGATAATCGTGCGACATTTGCAGGACACTCGCATGTATGTCGTAATTGCCATTTCAATGAGACCCAAATATGAAAAATATCACAAAGTCGCAGATTTTATCGCAAATCTTTGTCTCAAACTAGTAGCCAGTTGTCGCATCCCAGTGAGATACTAGCTTTATGAAATATTACATTTTCACAAACTGCTCATACATTACTTGAATTCTGTGTGGCAATACTGGCAGCTAAAACATTTGTACCCTCACGGTATCAAGTGTGTCAGATGTGGCTTACATTTTTAAATGTGACCTGTGACATACAAAATGGATGCTTAACAAAAACTCAGACCAACCTTCTTTAGCCCTCCACTCTCTCCCCCCCCCCCCCCCCCCCCCCTCCTCCCCCCACCCCCACTCACCCCTCACCCCACCCCAACCCCTCACATCCTTTAACGAACGTACAGGTACACAAGATGGTCACACTGTTTGGTGTGTATATTCCTTAAAGGACTGTATCAGACAAAGATACTGACAGAATGCACAGGTTGGTCTTAGTTTTTGCTGTCAATATATTCTGCCTATGCATTTTTTCTGCATGCAGCAGCTCAACTGGTATTGCAGATCGGTCTTAGAAATTATATGCTCCAAATATATCTGAGTGACAAGGTCACCCTAAGCACCCATTGACCTGAAATTAAGTAGCAATACCTGAAGCATATTACTTTTAAAACAAACCCTCAGTATTTACTTGCCCTCTATGCGATTTTTTTTCTTCTTTTCTTTTTGAAGATTACCTTATCAATACTTCCTGATTGGTGAGTTTTGGGTAAAATTCCACATCCATACCCTAAGTCTTGCTCAAATTCCTCAAAAATCAAAGTACTTACTTGTCTCTATGGTGGTTGAGTTTTTGTTCAAATTCCAATTCGTCCTGTTCCTCTTTAATGTTTTTATTTTTATTTTTTCCTTAAATTTCACAGTAAATAATCTGTGCTAACTTGTCCTTCTTGTTGAGTTTTTTGTAAAAATTCCACTTTTAGTACTGATCTGACCCTCTCTGACTTACTGTAAAATGTCCACTAAAAATCAGCACTTACTTGCCCCTCTTGATTAAAATTTTTTTTCTCTATATTCCAATACAAACAAGAGGTCCATGATGGACCTAAATCGCTCACCTGAGTTATGATGAAATAACATGGAAGATCATCTATTTGTTGATGATTCATTTGGCGCAGTTTTGCATTTTCCAATCTATATTCTGACAAAGTTTCATGAAGATTGGATCAAAACAGTGCCCTCTAGAGTGTACACAATGTTTTTCTAAGATCTGACCTGGCGATCTAGTTTTTGATCAGACATTATTCAGTTTCAAACTTGGCCTACATTTCATGAAGATAAACATTCTGACAAAGTTTCATGAAAATTAAAGGTAGGTTCCTGTACTTTGGAATGCACCATAATTTTGACGAACTTTCATCCAAGTTGTTAGAAAGCACTTATAAAAGGAAATTAATAAGTTTCACTAAAAAGTGTAAATCAAAAAAATATTAGAAAAGTTGTTTTGCAGGGGATTTCCTAACTCTCCTTCGCACACCAGTTAGCGCTATTTTTAGTTCGCGCCAAAAATAGATAACGCAGCTGATGTCATGCTGCATTGCATTTTGGGAAAGTTTTAACCCATCCGCCATGCCAGGACCTCTAGGAGAGCTCACGTCAAGGGAAAATTGACCTTTGGAGAATGGCATCAGAAATTGCGCACTTATAGACATAATAAACTTAGCTATTTTTAGAACTGCAATTCCAACTAAAGAAAATAAACCAAAAGGGAAAACGACTATTTTCTTCAACATCTGACGAGTTTCTCAGTAGCAACAAATTCAGAAAAATAAGAGAATTCAATACTGCTAAGAAAAAGACGAAATTATTTTGTGGACATAATTGACATCGCTAGCACAGGAACCTACCTTTAAATGCAAAATAAAGCCACAATTGTGTACCCAAGGTTTTTCTAGGATTTGACCCAGTTTTTGACCCGACAATACCCAGTTTCAAACTTGGCCTAGATTTCATAAAGATAATCATTCTGACAAAGTTTCATGAAGATTGAACCTAAACTGTGCCCTGTAGAGTATACACAATGTTTTTCTAAGGTTTGACCTAGTGACCTAGTTTTTGATCCAACATGACCCAGTTGCATCCTTGGTCTAGATTTGTTGGAGATAAATTTTTTGACAAAGTTTCATGAAGATGGAACAAAACTGTGCCCTCTAGAGCATTCACATGGTTCTTCTAGGACCTGACCTAGTGACCTAGTTTTTGATCTGATATGGCCCAGTTTCAGATTTGGTCTAGATTTCATAAAGATAAGTATTCTGACAAAATTTCATGAAGATTGAATCATAACTGTGCCCTCTAGAGTGTACACAAGGCTTTTCTAAGATTTGACCTAGTGACCTAGTTTAGATCCCACATGACTCAGTTCCATTTAGTGGAGCAAACTTGATAGGCTATCTTTCAAGGGGGTGGTCTACGGAGTGTAACATTTGTTTTTATATATCAAAATGACCGTCTGGGTCTCTAGTTTTCAAATTCAGCGTTTGCCACCTTGGCAAACCTTGCATAACTCTGTTGTGGCCAGTTATTTACGTTACCCCTTTAAATTTTGAATATCAAAAATATTTATTGAAGTGAATAAAAAATGTGTTTAAACTATATAAATGTATCAAATCTAAATATTTTCTGTGAGAACAGTTTATATGCTATAAATTAGGCTGCTCAGAAAACAGTTCAGAACTTTGGTGTTGTTACTTTCGTTACAATATATCATGTACCCCTTGGATATTTAAAATTGGAACTTAAGTTGTTGCATTTTACAAAGACTCTAATACAAAAAGGCCCAAAATGATCATTTTTACTTACTATTCGATTGGCCCTTTTCAGTGCGTTTCTAGCAAAACAAATACGAGACCTCTAGCTTTTATACTTTGTCAACCACGTCTTGTTGAACAGTTACACCTAATCCCGTTTTTTGGCTGAAAAGTCATTTTTCGTATAATTGTTCGTACAAAAATGGCTAATAACCAATTTAAACTTGAGAAATTGGGGCCTTTTGCAAAAAGATCATGTTAACCATGATATAACACAATTGCTTTAAATATTATTTTGACCTTATAACATATTTTAGCCAGAGTAACGTACTTAACAGATTAAAATGTTTGCATAAAGCGTCTGTCATTCACATCAGGAAAACACTCTTTTCAAATTCTGACTTTGAAACAACGCAGTTGTGATAAATATGTTTATTGTTTATCGTAAAATGAAACTTATGCATAGTAATCGCCTACAAAGACGGAAAACAGTGTAATTTACATGACATGCAATGCTCAGATTGCCCTGATGTTCAATCGAAGCCTTCATGAGGTAATCTGTACATGATTTTTTTTTTCATTAATATCCAAATAATTTTAAAAGTTTAAACAGAACCACAAAATATCAAATAACTTCTAGTAACTTACAGTTTTATATTCAGAAAGATAACGTTTGTAACATTTGAAAAAAAAACTCCCCGAGATTAGATATTGCTACTGCCAAATATGCGTAACCTTTATTATTTTGAGTAAAAATATTTTTAGAACGACCGGTTTAAATCCACTCATGTAACTCATTATTGACAGCCCCAAGGTGGAGCATCAGTTCCGGTGTTTCTATGTCATAGTTTGTGTTGTCCACTTATCTGTCTTCTTCGAAAATTCGATTTGTTTCATATGTATATTTGCTATCATTCTGGTGTATAACTGGCATATATGGAAAAGGAAAGAAAATAGATGAAAATTTCGTATGCCTAATTTGTTTGTTTAAGGCTAGCTTTGTACCCATGAACTTGTAAGGGGCTGCATGTTTATCTGACTGGCTGCTAGTATCGTCGTACTACTTGTCTTATATCTTCATGCAGCTATTTCCAGTTTGGTATCATGGTAGGGTTGTTGCAAAGATAACATTAATTCCTGCTCATTGCCCCTTTACTCTAATTTACCTTTTCTATAAAAACAATGTATAAACCCAAAGTTGCCTTGTAGCATATATTTTTACCAAAGTAACGTACATAACAGGTCAAAAAGTGTGTGTAGTTTTTTCCTACTGCAGCTACAGCAAAGTACCGTTGGGCTACTGTGGAAAGCTTCCCCGTACTTCGTCATCTTGAAAATTATGTTTGGAATCATCCGGGCTCAATTTGAGCCAATTAAGCTGAAACAGGTGCTAGGGACACCTTATTGCATTATATCAAACAGAAAATATCATTAAAAATAAAAAATATCATTAAAAATCATAAATCTAATCTGACAAATCGTTTACATTTGAATGTTGTATACGTTACCTTTTTAAATACCAAACCAAGAAGTCAAAGTAAGTGAATTATCATTGACTCAGTTAAAAAGGCATTTCGAAAATGATTTTAAAGTAATAACAATATGTCATAATCATCTTATACGTGCCTCTAGGCAATATCCGATTTTGAAAGAAATCAGTTAAGCTGAGTCTTCTATGTTATTTCTCGTGTGTGTTCCTCGCTTCAACATGATCTTCTGGCCAGTCTTTGTAATAATACTGTATTGATGTGAAAGGACACACCTCAGTGTTTTACTGCAATTTGTTAGAAAGAAACAATATTCATTTCCGTAGATGTTTCCTAATCGCTTCTGAGAAATCTATAACCTTTCCAAACATAGTCTGCTCTTAAAGGTAGGTTCCTGTACTTTGGAATGCATCATAATTTTGATGATCTTTCATCCAAGTTGTTGGAAAGCATTTATAAAAGGGAATGAATAAGTTTCAGTAAAAAGTGTAAATCAAGAAAAAATTAAGAAAGCTGTTTTGCAAGGGATTTCCTAACTCTGCTTCGCACACCAGTTAGCGCTATTTTTAGTTCGCGCCAAAAATAGATAACGCAGCTGACGTCATCCTGCATTGCATTTTGGGATAGTTTTAGCCCATCCGCCATGCCAGGACCTCTAGGAGAGCTCACGGCAAGGGAAAATTGACCTTTGGAGAATGGCATCAGAAATCGCGCACTTATAGACATAAATAAACATAGTTATTTTTAGAACTGGAATTCCAACGAAATAAAATAAACCAAAAGGGATAACGACTATTTTCTTCATTATCTGACGAGTTTCTCAGTAGCAACAAATTCAGAATAATAAGAGAATTCAATACTGCTCACAACAAGACGAAGTTATTTTGTGGACATAATTGTTATCGCTAGTCCAGGAACCTACCTTTAAAGGAAACATTTTTTACAGCAGCAAATTCTTTTTAAAAGTTTTTTTCCCATTAAGAAAGGAGGCCAAAGTAAAATTGGCAGAATAACTAACGTGACATCTGGCAGAATACTCGTTACGGTGTCAAATCGATAACTCTATACTACCTGTAAATTTTAGCCCTTGGCCATAAATGAGATTGCTTCCCTTTCCAGTGTTTTAATGGTCAATAGAGAGAACTTAGAAAATTTTCGACCAAGCTTCGAATCAATAGTTAGCAAAATTAGGCGTTCAGGGAAGAAATTTCCCAATTAGCTATGCATGTATAAAATACATCATTGTAATCAGTGGAATAACAGCTTCTGGCTCATACGTTATAACTGATTCGCAAATGTTAATTTATATGTGTGATTTAGGTCCAAAAACGAAGAAACGCGTAATTTGAATAAATTGTGTTAAGAAACTTATGGTTTATAGAAAGAAAACTATGGTCTCTGATGGAAGAAACTTCTCATTGACACATTTCTATGATTTTTATACCAGGTTAAAGAGCTTGAAATGCTCTTTCGTGCTAGACGTTATAATTTAATGTCGGAAAATATATTAAATAAGAAAATTTAATTTATTTATAAGCTTCTATACATTTCCCTATTAAACTGAGAACCGCATACAGGTAACCGCTTATCTCCGGCCCTCTTGGAGATTATCGGAAAATCCCGTCACTATAACGAGAATTCTTCCCTATGAATTGTATCCCATCTCCTTAAATTCTAAGACTGATAAAAACTGATAAAAAAGTTAAATTCTGAAGGATGAGTCTCTGGAAGCAAGGGATGAATCACAAAAAAATAACAGCAACCTCTGTTTAACTAAGGAATGTAATGTTGCGACACTGCCAATGCCACCTAGCACCAGCTATTTCCTTTTTCAAACTGACTCAGAAAGAGCCCAGATGATTCCAAATGACCATAACATGAAGTACAAGGAAGCATTTTACCTTAGCCACATGCCACTTGACACTAGCAGCAGTGGGATAAAATAAATTTTTCTTTTTAAATTGTTATATTCGTTACTTCGTTTTAAATATATTCTATACGGCTAAAAGTAATTAAACTATGGTTTCATATATTGCTTTTATAGGAAAAGGTCATTACAGGTAAAGAAGTTTAAAAGGGCAACGATCAGAAACTGATTAAACTAGTGCCACAACCCTCCCATAACACCAAACTAAAATAGTAACATAAAGCATACAACAAGTACTCAAGCGATACTAGTGGGTAGCAGAATATACGTGCGCCCATTCCATGCAGATGTCAACAAGTTAGCTTTCATCAAGCATACCCAGGCACACAAAATGTATATTTTCACCTTCTTTCTTTCTTTGTTTTTATATACATCAGAATGATGGCGAATAAACAGACAAAACAAATCAATTTTTCGAACACAACAGATAAGTGGCCAACACAAACTATAACATCGTTACAAAACAACGGATGCATCGCCGTGGAAATTTCAGTGATAAATTACATAGGGTGGGTTTTAATCAGTCTAAAATGCCGTTTTAAAAATATTTTAACAAAACTAATGAGTTTTAGGCATATTTTTCACTAACAACACATAATCTCGGTGATTATTTTCAAATAATGGTTACAAATGTTACCTTTCTGAGTACAAAACTAAAAGTTCTGATTAGTAAATTCTTATGATGTAACATTTTTAATGTCATTTGGATATTAATTGAAAAAAAAATAAAAGTGTTCTGTTGATAGATTAATTCACGAAGGTTTTCTTTTCTAGTTTAAGGACAATCTCATCTTTGCATGTCATGTAAATAACACTGTTTGTTGTCCGATTAGTTTATTAAACAATGCAAAGATTTCATTTTACAATAGATAATATGCATATACATCACAACTGCATTGTTTAAAAGTCAGAATTTAAAAAGAGTTTGTTTTTTCTGGCGGGAATGATAGACGCTTTACGCAAACATTTTAATCTGTTAAGTACGTTACTCTGGCTAAAATGTGTTGTAAGGTCAAAAATAATTTTAGGCTATTGTGTTATACAATGGTTAACATGATATTTTTGCAAAAGGCCCCAATTTCTCAAGTTTGAATTGGTTATTAGCCATTTTTTGTACAAACAATTATACGAAAAATGACTTTTCAGCCAAAAACAGGGAATAGGTGTAACTGTTCAACAGGACGTGGTTGACAAAGTATAAAAGCTAGAGGTCTCATATTTGTTTTGCTAGAAACGCACTGAAAAGGGCTAATCGAATAGTAAGTAAAAATGATCATTTTGGGCCTTTTTGTATTAGAGTCTTTGTAAAATGCAACAACTTAAGTTCCAATTTTAAATTTCCAAGGGGTACATGATATATTGTAACGAAAGTAACAACACCAAAGTTCTGAACTGTTTTCTGAGCAGCCTAATTTATAGCATATTAACTATTCTTACAGAAAATATTTAGATTTGATACATTTATATAGTTTAAACACATTTCTTATTCACTTCAATAAATATTTTCGATATTCAAAATTTAAAGGGGTAACGTAAATAACTGGCCACTACAGAGTTATGCAAGGTTTGCCAAGGTGGCAAACGCTGAATTTGAAAACTAGAGATCCAGACGGTTATTTTGATATATAAAAACAAATGTTACACTCCGTAGACCACTATCTTCCTTTTCTAGGCCACTTATGCAATCAAATTTGCTCCACTAATTCCTGGCCTAGATTATATAAGGATAAACATTCTGACAAAGTTTCATGAAGATTGGATTATAACTGTGCCCTCTAGAGTGTACACAAGGTTTTTCTAAAATTTGACCTAGTGACCTAGTTTTTGACACCACATGACTCAGTTTCCATCTTGGCCTAGATTGTATAAGGATAAACATTCTGACAAAGTTTCATGAAGATTGAATCATAACTGTGCCCTCTAGAGTGTACACAAGGTTTTTCTAAGATTTGACCTAGTGACCTAGTTTTTGACCCCACATGACCCAGTTTCAACCTCACTCCAGATTTCATTAAGATAAACATTCTGACAAAGTTTCATGAACATTGGATCAAAACTGTACCCTCTGTGTCATTCTAAGATTTTTTTCTATTTTTAGCCCTGGCGGCAATTTTGTTCAGTGGAGTGAAACTGTTTTAGCAATTTTGGTTCAGGGCTATAAGTCAAACATTTCTGTGAAATTATTTTGAAATCTAGCCACTGGCTTCAGAGGAGATGTCGTTTAAAGGTTTTTCTATTTTTAGATTTCTATTTTTAGCTTTGGCGGCCATTTCGTTCAGCGGAGTGGAACCGTTTTAGCAATTTTGGTTCAGGGCCATGAGTCAAACATTTCTGTGAAATTATTTTGAAATCAGGCCATTGGCTTCAGTGGAGATGTCGTTTAAAGATTTTTCTATTTTTAGCTCTGGTGGCCATTTTCTTAAGCGGAGCGGAACCACTTTAGCAATTTTGGTTCAGGGCTATAACAGAAACATTTGTGTGAAATTATTTTGAAATTGGCTAACTGGTCTAGGAGGAGATGTCGTTTGAAGAAATTGTTGACGGACGGACGGATGGACGGACAGACGGACGACGGACAAATATCGATCACAATAGCTCACCTTGAGCACTTCATGCTCAGGTGAGCTAATAAGCTGCATAATTTGTCTTTTTGGTAAAAAGTTTTAGTTAAATTTTGCTGCAAAATAATCAGTACTTACATGGCCATTTTAGTGAGATTTTTGGTGAGGACTTTTTTCTTCAATTCTACTGCAAATCATCAGTACTTGCTTGCACTTCTTTGGGAAGAGTTGTGTTAAAATTCCACTGTAAATCATAGGTATTTATTGTACCTCTTGGTGAGGTGATTGTTAAAATTTCACTATTAATCATCAGTACTTATTTGTCCCTCTTGGTGTGCATGGGGAGTTTTTGCCAAAATTTCACTGTAGATCATCAGTACTTACTTGTCAATCCTGGTAAGGAGTTTTTGTTTAATTCCAGTGAAAATCATCAGTACAGTATTAACTTGTCCCACTTGGAGAGGAGTTTAGTTAACATTCCACTGTCAATTACAAGTACTTACTTGTCCCTCTTGGTGAGGAGTTCTTATTAAAATTCCACTGAAAATCGTCTTCGTCCTCTTCAGTTTTCTTTGGCCCACTGTATAGAAATTTCTTTGCTCCACCTGAAAGATAGCATGTAGAAATTAACCCATTGTATTCTAAGTATTTTTTGTCGTCTGCTGAAATTGTCGTCTGCATCAGGAATCAAGAATATTTTGACAGTATTCACAGTATCCGAACGCACTGTACCCTCTCTTCCGGTTTTCATAGCGTTGAATCGAGAGTACAAAATTCGCTTATAACCAGTAGCCGGAAATCATTATGTGTTGAGTTTTTATCCGGTATCTACTGCGTCATTTATAGTTATTCAGCTTCGAAAATGTAAAGAGGTAAGTTTAATATAATTTTCTCTTCGGTCTTTTACTTTATTGCCCTGTACAATGAAAAACTCCTTGCCGTCGCAGATTTTTTTTTCCGAACAGCTTAATTTAACACGAGATTGTGTCGTGCAAAACTTAGCTATCATTCTTTTATCAAAACTAACAAACTGTAGATTGATAACGCCTTCCGTTTATTCTAAAGATTTTTTATAAAACATGTAAGAAAATGCTCAAAATGGTTTAAGAATCATGCCAAGGGCGATTTGAATACTGTACCAATTACTACCCACCCATACACGACATTGTACAGGGTAATAAAGTAAAAGACCGAAGAGCAAATTATATTAAACTTACCTCTTTACATTTTCGAAGCTGAATAGCTATAAATGACGCAGCAGATTCCGGATAAAATCTCAAAACATAATGATTTCCGACTACTGGTTATAAGCGAATGTTTGTACTCTCGATTCAACGCTATGAAAACCGGAAGAGATTGTACATGTAGTTCGGATACTGTGGTATTGGTATAACTAACTCTTGTAGAAATGATGTCTAGGCAGCAAACAGTTTGGATCTCAGTTCAGGCCCCACATTTGTGGGGCCTGATCTGGATCCAGACTGTTTGCCCAGATACCCCATAAGGGGTATCCCAAATGGAATGGGTTAAAATTAATTTGTCATTTTTTAATGAAACAAGCTTGCTGCTGCTACTTTCTGGTGATGTAGCTGAGTTAACACTTTAAGCAGCAGTGACGAAAATAACATAATTTGCCAACAGCGTAGATCCTGATGAGGCGGCTCATAATGAGCCGCCTCATGTGGATCTACACTGTTTGCCCTCTAGTCTTTGAATTCTCAATATGAAATGTCTTGGACAAGGTTTTTTTTAATTTTTGCAGGCGTAAATTTTGTCGTCTGCTTTTTGGTGCTTAAAGAGTTAAAGCTACTTAGATTTTTTAAAACATGCAATAAGACAACTTAACAGTTTTCTTTTTTCTCAGGCACATGACAGCAGTTTGAAGTTGAAGGTTCATCAAATTACCTCACTTGCAATTAAACAAAGAACAAATTGGGACGTCCAATAACATTCTGCAGCGGATCTTTTCATTCTACTCTTGTTTATTCATTTTCACTCTTCGGATTAATCACTTCTTTTCTTTTCAAGAAATAGAGGGTGTTAAAAAGTCTATGGGAAATCCATAGGTTAGCAAGTGTTGCTGTTTCCACTGTCAACTTTCACAAGGTTGTTTCTCTGAAATGCATGGCCCCATTGCTCTGATTTTTTCGCTTTTTCTTACCCTTACTGCGGACACTTATTATGTGTAGAGAAAATTATTGGCTGAACAGTTTGTGGAATTGAAAATTCAGCCTCTGAAAGATTGGTAATTTGTAAGTTTAACCCCATCATAAAAGCAAGCATTCTGGTGTCTAGAATTAATGCTCATTCTGTTGGAATAACATATACAAAGTAACTTAAAAAGTGTAAATAAAAGCATACACCTATACCTTAAAATACATTAGGCAAATATACTGTCGGCATTTCTTTTGCTGTTCAGTATATTTACACCCTACTTTATATATTTTCTTCCAATGACTAGGCATATAATTGGACACATGTAATTAGCTTCATAACTGCAAGAAAATTTGGCACGATATTGAAATATTTACAAAAAGTATGCAAAATTCCTTTCAGGGTATAAAATCTCTACATTAATGCTTTAGCCCTGAAGTGTATATAAAATATTGTTTGCTGACAGCTGACGTAACATTTTTCAGTATTAAGCCATTTCAAGTATATTTAATTCTAGATTTCATAGAATGCCCTAAACTTATTAAGCTACCACGTTTTCCCCTTGATTTTTTGCACCCATAAGGTTTCCTCAGTCTACTTTCAGAAATTCCTTTGCCTTTGCCCCACTTTAAAGATTACATAGCTTTAGCAATCATTATGTACAAGTCAATTCCTTCCCTGCAAATTAAAAATTCAAGTGTCTGCATTTCTGCAAAACTAAAGCCAGAATCTACCATGTTTGCTGTGTGTGTGTGTGGTGTGTGTGTTGAAAAGAACATCCCTTGTAGGAACAGTTTCATCATTTTTGGGGTGGGGTGGGGATGGAGAGTTCATCTTATAGGGAGGCAAAACGGAAGTCAGAAAAGCTGTCTCCCATCAAACAAGAATTCCCTAGTGGACGGTAGTGTCTTGTCTGTTTGCATGCTGTCACACCAGAAAGCTCCTCGCAAAGTAAAGCTGCCCCTCAATGATACCTATGTCTCACATACTTTATAGCTAGAATCAGATGTGATACAAACAAGACGTGTCACCGGAACAGGGTAGCTCGCCTGACAGCGCCTTGCCCATCACCTAAAACACTTTAATGTAAAACTTTAACATTTTGCTAACGCCGACGCTGCCGCTAACACCGACGCCAGGGTAGTACAATAGCTCTTCCTGAACTTTGTTCAGGCAAGCTAAAAAGGCAGAAACAGGCATGGTGGTGTACTGAAGAACCTTCAGGTGTCTCAATATTTATGATAATTACAGAAATATCGATCATAAACCAATATTGATCTGTTTATTCTAATGAACTTTCTGTCCCACAGCAGTGATATAAATTTCATCTGTTCAAAGGGTTCAAAGTACTTAACTGTGCTCAAAAGGAATGTTAAAATCTAAAACTGATCAAGAGGTGGTTTGTGTGTGATAAATATTTCTATCATCATGGCTGAGCCGTCTTTGGAAACTATTATAAATTTCTTTCCGAAATAAACAATTCCATCCCCAAGCCCCTTTCTCACCCCACCCCTACCAGTATATTACAATCACATTATACCTTTAAATATAGGAGCCTCCGTAACTTAGAGGGTTAAGCACTGACCTATTATCTAGCAGTCTGTATTTGATTCCGACTGAAGGAGGAAATTTTCAACCATAAATGGGGTTCCATTGCTCACAGCCTTTCACCGTCAGCATTCCAAAGTCTTCATATGACTGAAATACTGTTGAAAAAGAACGAAAAGTCGCAAGTCATCCATCCATCCTTGGGTTATATTCTTAGGAAGTATATATTTTCTTAATTATATGGGTTTTATGTCGAGCAAGAGCCTATCACACATCTGTGTGATGTGCTAGGTCGAGCCAATTGTTAAGCAAAGGTGGGCATAAACCAGAGCTCCCGAGGAAAAACAACCTGACTTTCCATCAGCAGAACTTGCCTTTCTCACATGTGAGCTGGCCAACCTTGCACCAACAGCATTGAGAAACCTAATGTTTATGAGTCAAGGTTCTTAACTACAAGGCCTCAGAGGCCCAAGGAAGCATGTAGATCTTAGTAGTTGTCTATCAGTCTTGTGTGGACATTTCCCAGGCACCATACTACTTCAGTGAGACAGTGATAACTTCAGTGTGTACCAAGACTATACCCTAAAAGTGGCCAAAGGAGCCATCAGATCCAATCCATTAAAACTCAAATACCCCAAAATTAACAGTCTGGGGACTTAAGGTTTACCATCACTCACATTTGTGATGGCCAGCCATAACTCTTACATTTTTCAGTCCAACTCACTAAAATGGAAATTTAACCCACTAGCAGTGTTCAGTATGACCTGTCAACACTTAAAAATGATATTTAGTCCAGCCCTTAACTATACATCTGGAAAAAAGTTAAGCACCCCCAATTATTGTTGCAGAAGTTTAATCTAAACTTTTCACAACTTTTCACAGATAGTATTCCAAACCATTTCTTTTCGTAATTATTAAACCTTGATATACGACCTCTTGATATCCTAGTAAAAGGGCATCAGTTGGAAGTATATCAGGCAAAAATTTTAATTGAAAGCCCATGCTATGTTTAGAGTGAAAAAAATGGCTTAACTTTTGGGCCGCAATTAAGCCACTTCCTGTTTCATTGTTTTTTTATATCCAGAAGTGACTGTTTTGACAAGCACATGAAGTCTAAGCTTGTAAAAGTTATGTAACTCGATGGGTCCATAAATAAGAGTGTCAAGTTCAACCCCTACATAAAATAGGACCATCTTGCTATTCCAGAAAAAAAGTATCATTATTTTGACAAATGATGGCCCGAAATTCAGTCAGAACATGCTAGATGTACCGATTTTTGAAGTGCATTCAAAATCAATTTCATCATCTGTTTTTTTCTTTCTATTATGCTCGATGGAATAATATGAATTTTTACCTGGGGGTGCTTAACTTTTTTCCAGGTGTATATTCTCAGTATAAATAGTCTGCATTTGATTATTTCTGCAGAATTATGGTTAAAATAAGGCAAATATTGCTGTGCATTTAACTTGTTTTATTTCCAAGAAAAATACATGTTCACTTACTATTTTTTATAAAGTGTTTTGATCAAAATTGTCTACAATGCTTGCTTTTTTGTAACAGATGCTAATTGTACAAGTTACTAAAGGTTTTGCACCAGTTACTCCACAGAAAAGTATTTGGGGGTTTTTGCCTTTGTTATGGTCAGCCAAAACACCAGAAGAAACCAACGTTATGGCTTTCCATCACGTTTCATCCTTCGGACATGTAGTGACATCTTGTGGTAAAAATTTCAGTTATTATGTTATGGTAAGCCATCAAGTCAGTCCATTCAAAGTGCATAACCATCACAAATATGTGTCATGGAAATCCATAAGTCCCCAGACTGATTAATGTCTAAATCAGTCTTGTTTTAACTCTGCTGTAAAATGTTGGTTTTATTTTGGGGGAGCTGGTTGTTTTGCATGGGAAAAACCCATCTAAATAACTAAATAAATAGTTAACCAAAGGCCTAATATTACCGTAAGCATTACGTTGACAAATATTATGTGAATTTTGTATACATTGAAACTTTGAGTACAAAGTACTAATTACTTGTTTAATCCAGGCCATCTGCCAGCCCAATCAATACCATTGCAAAACAGTATTAAATAATGAACTTTTCAACAAACCATAATTTTGATAAACTGCCAATTCCTGAACAAGGAACATAAGCTCTTTAACATTTTCAAACTAACAGCTTTAAATAATAATACAAGAATTCAAGTGCCTTGTCACAAGGCACAAAGAGGCCCCTATACTATAGAGCTAAGCCAGGAAACTTGACAAATGTTACTTTGCCACCACCTATGTCTCTCTGTCTCACAACGGGTAGGCAGCAATTGTAAACACTCATGCAATCGACTAACGCGGATCAAAAACGTTTAGAAACAGCGTTTTTGATTGCAAATTGTCACCAATTTGCAATTGAAAACGCTGTTTCTAAAAGGTTTTGATCTGCATTAATCGATTGTTAAGAGCGTTTTCGATTGCTGCCTACCCGGTGTGTGTCTGCTTGTCATAGGCAGAAACAATATATTGTGGCCCTTCATTACCTCCCACAGAGGTAGTTCCAGTAAGGGCCATTACAGCTGGTTTCTTGGAGAAACAAGCTTAATTTCTGAAAAAAAAGACATCATCAAAATTTACTCCCATAGACATGTATAGATCCCTGGAATGTGGCACTGAGTTTTATGGTGAATCCAGGTAAACTTTAATTTTTGTCTCCCTTTGGGGTCAATTCTTAAAGAGAAAGAAATTGTTCCTCCAAAAGCAAATTCTTTCCTTTCAAAGCAGACCTCTTTTTGGAAGTGTTCTGTAAACAGGAAGTCATGACAGTTGTCTCCCATTTTAACCCATTCCATTCAGGATAACCCTTTAGGAATAACTGGACAAACAGTTTGGATCTCAGATCAGGCCCAACAAAGGTGGGGCCTGATCTGAGATCCCAACTGTTTTTGCCTAGACATCATTTCTGCACAAGTTAGTTAAACCAATATTGTCAGAATTTCTTGGTTTTAGATGCAGACAATGCGAAAAATACCCAGAATGCAATGGGTTAAATCCTTGGTATGAGCTGCCTATGCAATGAACTCACAACCTCTTGAAAGCCACAAACAACTCATATCACTGACCAGTTAAAGCACTTTCAACAAGTGTAAATCTATGCAACAGTTTGCAGATTAAGGATGGCGCCAAATTGTAAGAAAGTCTGCCATGCAACTCCTAAGCTGGGCTGTACCAAGTGAATATGTGATTAGCCCAAACAGAAAAGTCAGGCACAGCTAAATCTGCACATCAAGGCAGTCTGATCAAGTCTTTGTTGTTAGCTGTAGTGTGTATAGCAAAGTGTTGACATGAGATATGAGCTCATATTATGCTAATCTTGGTCTTCACTATTGACAATCTTTTGACAACCTGACTGCGTCAAACGAAAAATGCTTTTTCGTTTGATGCAGTCAAGTTATCAACATGTCAATAACCTGAAACAACTGATATGCACAATATTTACAAGTCGCCAGTGGTGAGATTAATTATTAATAATTTGTTGCCGTTATTGAACAAACATCGCAATAATCTTCTTATTGGTATTATTGTGAAAGTCAGAGCTAAATGAGATCAGGAAATTAAAAGTTCATTCGGGCAAACAAGGAAAATTGATTTTACGTATTTTTAGAACAGATATTTTTTCATTGGTTCAACCATATTTATAGAGGTATTCACCAGTTTGAGCTTAAGCTGGTATTGTAGTCTGCGAAAAGTGTTGTTGCAGCCTGATGCAATACCATTGTCTCCACTGAGGTCTTATAGTACCTGAGCTGGTATCACAGTGTTGAAAGGCGAGGCTATACAGTAGTCCCTGGTATGTCGATCAGATGGTGCAAATCTATACATAAAGTCATCTCAAACCAGGAACTGCTACAGGCCTTGTAGAAGCATGAGTTGGCATCACATTCTCTTTTACAGCCTTCCTTGTATTAGTCCTTTAGCTGATATGACAATCTCTACATCTTAAACTGGTATCAGAAGAGGCTCTGGTGTTTTGATCTTATGCATCAGTGTTGTTGCAAGTTTTGTCAATGATTCAGTGTCTGCCATCAGTTCCTATACTAAATCTTTGCAGTCCCCCCCCCACACTCCCCCCACAACTTCCCTATTCACAGGATGTGTAGGGGGGACTTTGTTTACTAAGTAGTAGTGCATAACATAGACTGGGACCCAAATTAATCAAACTGGGGACCATGCTACCACTTAGACTAAGTCAGGTCATTTAGATGGACTGTAGTGCAATTTTCGTTATTTTGGGCTGGGTCAAGGAGGCTTTGACTTTGCCATCACAGTCCTTTTGAAAGTCCTGCACTGTGGGCAAAGCTGAAGGTCTTTAAATATGTCTGGTGCATCTATATGTACTGTATTTCGTCTAATAAATGTGCCCTCTCTAACAACTGCCCCCATTCAGTTTTTCTGCAAAAAAGCAGCCACATTCCACCAAAAATGAAGCCCCAGTAGCTCAGTGCATTATGCACTAGCTGCTGATCTAGTGGTCTCTGGGTTCGAGGTTATAAAACTTGAGAATAATCTCAAACTCAAAACAAGAGGCCCAAATGGGCCTGATATCGCTCACCTGGCTATTGTGCAACAGGACCATTCTAATACAAAATTGCTCCAATTCCACTGAGAATTTCTCATTTTCACATTTTGCTACTTTTAGTAACAGAGGCCAACTTGCCTGGTCTTTATATATTTACTTTTGAAACACCCCAATGCAAGAATCATTTTGCCACAAATTTCATCAAAATCCATTCAGGGGTTACTGAGATATTGCCAGTTTCATGTTTTGTACTATTTTTAGTAATGGCAGATGGCGGCCATCTTGGATTGCTAAAATGTAAAAAATCGAAAAGCCTTCATGCAAGGACCATTTTGACACAAATTTGGTCCAATTCCATTGAGATTTTCTAATTTTCACATTTTTCTATTTTTAGTAACAGAGGCCAACATGACTGGTCTACAGTTAGATATTTTTGAAACATCTCAATGCAAGAATCATTTTGACACAAATTTCGTCAAGATCCATTCAGTGGTTACTGAGATATTGTCATTTTCATGTTTTGTGCTATTTATAGTAACGGCAGATGGCAGCCATCTTGGAATGCCAAAATGCAAAAAATCGAAAAGCTTAATGAAAGGACCATTCTGACACAAAATTAACCCAATTCCATTGAGATTTTCTAATTTTCACATTTTTCTATTTTTATTTTTGGCGGCCATCTTGGAATGCCAAATTGCAATTAATCGAAACGACTTCATGCAAGGAACATTCTGATACAAAATTGGTCCAATTCCATTCAAGGGTTCTTGAGTAATTGTCATTTTTATGTTTGTGCTATTTTTAGTAACACCAGATGGCGGCCATCTTGGAATGCCAAATTGCAATGAATCTAAACGGCTTCATGCAAGGAACATTCTGACACAAAATTGGTTCAATTCCATTCAAGGGTTCTTGAGTAATTGTCATTTTTATGTTTGTGCTATTTTTAGTAACGGCCCCCATGGTGGCCATCTTGGATAGTCAACTGGCACAAAATTGAAATAATTCCATTCAAGAACCATTTCTGACCAAATCTGGTAAGAATTGGTTGCATTTTCTTTAGATATTGACATTTGAGCAAAATCGGCCTTGTAAACGCTAAGTAGGTCACTGTGACCTAATTCCGCTATAGATTTTTTTATTTTTACAATTTTCAATACCAAGGTCCCACTTATGTACCATGCAAACTTTCAACCAAATATACCAAATGGTTCTGGAGAAGAAATTGATTTTGTTGTTTTTGCTATTTTTAGTAACGGCAGCCATCTTGGATTCTTGACCTGACCCAATTTTACAATTTTGAAACCCTGCAGTCTGGTCATGATCCATGTGAAATTTGAGATCCATGGGTTCAGTGGTTTTAGAGAAGAAGTTGTTTGAAGTTGTTTAAATAGGTCATTTTTTGACATTGGCATTTGGGCAAAATTACACACGTAAACAGAAAGTAGGTCACTGTGACAAAACTCCGCTACAGATTTTTTTCATTTTTACAATTTTGAATACCAAGGATTCACTGATGTTCCATGCCAAAATTCAGACAAATACACCCAGTGGTTCTGGAGAAGAAGTTTATTTTGTTGTTTTTGCTATTTTTAGTAACGGTGGCCATCTTGGATTTTCAACCTGACCCAATTTTACAATTCTGAGACCCTGGAGTCAGGTCATGCTACATGTGAAATTTGAGAACCATGGGACCAGTAGTTTTACAGAAGAAGATGTTTGAATATTTGTTTTTAGGTGTTGACGGACGACGCACGGACGCACGACGCACGCCGGACGCATTGGTATGACAATAGCTCACTATGGCCCTTCGGGCCAGGTGAGCTAATAAAGTTCACTGATTGGCTGCTTCCGAGCATATGCTCGGAAGCAGCCAATCAGTGAACTATATTTTGAGTTTGAGAATGTACTCAAGTTTTATAACCTGTGGGCCTGGTTTAAATTCCACTGCAGGTGGAAATCATTGCAACTGTAAATGGGGCTCAACTGCACACAGCCTCTCCATTGTCCTGATATGACTGAAATACTTTTGAAAAGTGCTTAAAATCACTGAGAGACAGGGCAGCTCACGATGCATAACTGACTCACACATTGTTATTCTTTAGTCTTCTTTTTCTGAAAAGGCAATAAATGGAACTGACCTTTACCCATCATTAGTAATTGTCCTGTATCCCTTTATAAGTAAATTATCCAACACTAGGTAAAATTCTTGCCAACACTACCGGTAAACAAACTTCTCTAGCTTAGTTCCTAAACGGCACATTCTTTTGAGTTTTAGTGATGTAATTTCTGTTTGAAAAATATTGTAAACTTATAGAAATTTAATATTACATATCAAAATATCTCTGATCCGTTTGATACTGAATAAAAGTGTCTGTTTTAGAATTTGAGTCGCTAAACAAACACGGCTGCCTGCAAACAAATGCCGATTGTTACAAACCAAGGACCAGAAATCATGCAATGATCAATGCTTAATATGTTATTATTTGAAGGGCTGATTAATTTTCAACAATACAGATTATTATCGTTATATACATGGGCGACGACAATTGCAAAACAGATTATCCTTAAGATGACCTTCTTTAAAACCATGTGACGCTACAGGAGAAACTGAAGCTTACAGAATGTGTGATTAATTCTGATTAGAAGCTCTCTTATTTGGGTTAATGATTTATGGAACTCAAAGAATCTACGCAGAATAAAGAAGACTAAACAGATGTGCAGGACTGACTGACTGATTTGTTGCTTTACGTCCATGGTAAACAACTATGGTCATGTCGTGACGGTCAGTTAACCTAACCACGCTATTCCTGGGCAGGCTTAGACCTCTTAAGCGGTTAACCAGTACTAAGTGCACATACTTTTGCTAGTAACTGACAACTGCCCCTCTTGAATCAGCAGAAGGAGAAACGAAAGTATGTGGCCAGACCGGGTTTCGAACCCAGGACCTCTGACTTATGAGTCAGGTGCCCTCCCGATTGCGCTACGCGGCCTGGCAGATATGCAGGCTATTCGGAGTCCAGCTGTTTGTAAATGCTTTACCTTATTGCTTCTCATGACATGGTTCAAACAAGTTAGCACAGTAAAAAGTTCAAGCTTCAGAACGACAAAGATGCCTTTATTTGACAATCATATGATTCCTTTTTTGTCTCTATTTATTCTGTATTGCAGTAAACAATGTATTCTTTTGAAGATTTATTTGTTAACAGTATATCCTCCTGTGACATGGAAAATGAGGTCAAGGTCATGAAAACCTAATCAGCCTGTAAGCCTGTCGCAATGATACAGCCATACAAGTTTGGTAAAAATAAATCCACTGGTTCATGAGATATTGTGTAGAAATGCTGTCATGTCAATGCTGACGCCAAGAGATCCACACTGAAAACAATATGTTCCTTCACTTTTGGTGGGGCAATGTACAAACTGCAAAACTGGCATGTGAGATGTCAACATCCACTGTTTCCAACCTTTTGCATTCCCCAAAAGCAAATGTAACCCTTTAACTGACTTGGTGTCCCTCACCACTGAACAATTACAGTGTCAGAGAGCAACATTTGGAAGTGGAAGAAGAAATGTACATTTCTAAATCTGGTAGTATATTACCATATTAATCCTACTAAATGCCCTGGGTGTGTTGTATTTTACAAGGGGGGGATAACAGAGCACAAAATTAAATAAGTCAGACATTGCCAAAATACCTATAACAAACAGTATTAAAGTGAATGGGTACACTTGCAGAGGAAGCAACTCTACTATTTTTGCCTCCTTTCTCAGTAGGGATCAACTCTTAAAGGAAAAATTTTGCTCCTGTAGGAGCAAATTCTTTCCTTTAAGAGTACACCCTATGTCAAAAAGCTATCTCACCAACAGAAGCAAACAGAAATTTATGCAAGTTAATGTAACATTATTTAAGAGGCGGGGGCGAGGGGTTAGGGTTTAATTAGACCAGGGGCGTTTTTTAGGAGTAATACATTATGTACAATTCATGATTTTGCTCATATTTTCCCAAATCAAATAATGCAAGTCAACCCTAATAATATTACATATCTTGCCATGCAATTTCATCTGAAAGTATATCCATTCACCTTAAAACCCTGTTTAATATTAGTATTTTGGCAGTGGCTGATTTTCTACTCTTTAGGTTCTTAATCATGCACTCCCCCCTCCCCCCCCCCCCCCCTTTTTGCAAAATGCAAGCTCCCCCAGGGGAAGTTAAATAGGATTAATATGGTATACAAAGAATCAGAAAAATGGTCAAGTTATGCATAGACTGCTTGGTTCCCTGCATTTATGGTCAGTGCCAAATCATTGCTGATCATGGTCAAACAATGATCAACCACAAAATTGCCCATGTACTGAAATGGTCATATGATGTCACCGTTTTGACCATGTGTATATAGAGACCTTAATTTTCAGGCATAATACTAATTTTGCGAGTGGTTCTCTGTAAAAGGTGTAAAATCAGGTTGAAATACATTGGATTAGGCAGTAGTTTGTCAAATGTGATGACTGTGGGGATCAGCTACTGTGCTGGTTTACCGTACATATATTTGGACAGCTAACAGAGCAGATCATGATCAGACTGCAACGTTAGCCAACACTTATTTCACCTATCCTTTCACAGAACAAATGCACTTGTGCAATCTACACACAGAAGATGGAAGATCTGTCAGACCTGCCCGACAATTTATGGTAAATATGACAAAGTGATAAAAAATCTTATCTCAAATCAAACATTGCATGACAAGAAGATATTAAACCTTATCAAAGATCATTAATTCTTTCATCATGATTTCTTAATTCTTTTCTAGAATCAATGATCAAACAGTCTGTTAAGTTTATGTTATCTATGCTCTATGATATGCAGTTAACCCTTTAGCACAAAAAAAAGAGCAGTTGAATTTGAAAACAGCATAGATCCATATAAGGCAGCTCATTATGAGCTGCCTCATCTGGATATACACTGTTTGCCCTATAGTCTTTAAATTCTCAATTTGATAAAGCTAAATGAAGCATTTTTCTTAATTTTGTGGACGTAATTTTTTTCGTCTCTCTTTTTGGCACTAAAGAGTTTTACTAAATTGAAGAAAATAATTTATTAACTCAGACATATTTCCAGATTACCCCCATTAAGCAAAATAGTAAAGTAAATATTTTGACAAGGGTTGCAATTAAATTACCTCCCTTGGCAAAATTTTTATTTACAGTAGAACTTCAATCACTCAAACAGGCTTGGGACGGTTTAAATTAGTTCCAGCCAAAGGTAGTTCTAGCCATCAAGGTTAGTTTCTCCATAACTGACAGCTAGGGACCAATTCAATTCAAACAATAAGTACAAACAATGGGGTTGGGCTACAAGTTCTCACAACATTAGTTACAGCCCTCCCCCTTAGGGACCCAGGAACAAGTTCTAGATGGACATGGTTCCCTTGAAACTATAGGTTTCCTCCCTTCACAAAACTACTTAGAGCAGCGAAAATAAAAAAAGTTGAAATCGCAAACAAGGTAATTCCAGATGAGGGAGCTCATAATGTGCTGCCTTATCTACATCTACAATGTCCGATTACTTGCTTTTGAATTCTAAATACATGTATGATATGCATTGGACAAAACATTTTTTGAAATTTTACAGACATAAATTTTGGGTTCAGGAAGATTTTTAACAAATGTCTTAAGGTGAGTAGAAATATTTTCAGGGGAAACAACTCTGTCTTTTCATTTTTGCCTCCCTTCACAGTGGGTAAACTCTTGAAAGATTTTGCTATCCTAAAGAGGTGCCAAACCTCAAAGAAGAGATAACTCCTAATGAAGGTCTTAGGGTTACATCATCCAGGGAAGCAACCAGGGTCCAGTTGTTCAAAACTAACAACATCGTTAGTTAACGAGACGTTAAAATTTCAAAGGTTAATATCTAATATTTGCCAATATTTTTTGTTGAAAAAATGTAAGAAGCTTTTGCAGTGCAAAAGCTTCTCACATATTTTCAACAAAAAATATCAGTGTATTTTGTTATAAAGTTGCAAAACACTTAACGATTTGACCCCTTAACGAGCTTGTTAAGCTAACGATGCTTTGAACAACTGGGTCCAGCTGTTTTACTTTGTACATATGGCAAAAAAACATGGAGAGGTACCCATTACACTTTATAATTTCCTTCTAATTTGACCATAACCGTAACCTTACATGAACGTTTGTCCCACAACAAAGATGTTTATATATAATTAACGGAACATTTTAAAAGCAGTAATTAAAATCAATAGGTATTCTACAGGAATGAAAACATCAGCAGAAAATACATAGCCGAAGGAAAGCTTAATTGTTAATGTAACAATACTACATTCTTCCTATAACAATGGTACATTGTTGGGACGATTACCGAAAGAAAATAAATGGGAAACAAGAAAAGATCTGAATATAAGAATTCAAAATGTAAATAGATTTTCTTTATTCTTGTATGAAAACACAGTTCTCTGATTCTGTCAGTCTGCCAGCTGATTTAACACTTTAATTGCCAGAAATGAAAATAGCAAAGTTTGCAAACATTGTAGCTCCTGATAAGGCGCTCATGATGAGCTGCCTAATCTGGATCTACAATGTTTGCCCGATCGTCTTTGAGTTCTCAATAAGATAAAGCTTGAACAAAGCTTTTTTTGAAATTTGCAGGTGTAAATTTTATCGTCTGTGTTTTGGTGCTTAAAGGGTTTATACGTAGTTTTGATCTCATAATAGGAAAAAGGACCTTATGTCACCTGCAAACAGCCTGTGCATCCATGTGGTCTGTTGGTCTTCCTGTCCCATAATGGGAAAGGGAAGACTGATCAGACCACATGGATGAACAATATACCATCTATGTGAAAAAATGACAACTGATTTATCTGCCCTTATGTGCAAGCTGATCTGAATATTTACTGTTTGCACAGGGCTCAGTCTCCCTTTTCATGCAAGGGCCCTGGTAGCTCAATGGGTTAAGCACTGGTCCGATAATCTAGCAGTCCCAGATAGGCTCTATTTATGACAATTTTATCACTTGACCATCAAGTGTGACCTTGACCTTGGATCTACCAAATGACACTTCTACTCATCAAGCAAAACAGGTGTGCCAAATTAATTTGAAATCCATGCAAGAATGTGGAAGTAATGGCCCTAACAAGCTCTATTTATGACAGTTTTATCACAGACCTTAAAGTGTGACCTTGACCTTCAACCTGCCTGAACAAATATTTCACATGACCCTTCCACTCATCAAGGAGAACAATTGTGCTAAACTATTTTGAAATCCATGCATAAATGTAGAAGTGATAGCTCTGACAAGCTCATTTTTATACCATTCTATCAAGTGTGACCTTGACCTTCAAACTACTTGAACAAGTATTTCAAATGACACTTTTACTCATCAAGGAGAACAATTATGCCAAATTAGTTTTAAATCCATGCATGAATGTGGAATTAATGGCCCTAACAAGCTCTCTTTATGACAATTTTATAACAGACCTTCCACAAGGAGAACAATTGTGCTGAACTATATTGAAATCCATGCATAAATGTAGAAGTGATGGCTCGGACAAGCTCATTTTTGGACCATTGTATCATTTGACCTTCAAGTGTGACCTTGACCTTCAACCTATCTGAACAAATGTTTCAAATGACACTTCTACTCATCAAGGGGAACAATTGTGCCAAATAATTTTGAAATCCATCTGTAAATCTAGAAACCCAGAAAATTCGGACTCGCACACGCACACACTAATGCATGGACATACACCAAGCTGAAGTTGTGACAACTAGGTCTCGCTCATTGCAAGCGGGCACCACAACAACTATCCCACAGCTAAATTGATACTTTCAGGGGAAGCAGTGTTTAAACAGTTATCCTTCTATTCCACGAGGAGGGGTCAATTTTTAAAGAAAAAATTGGCTCATTGTGGAGCAAATTCTTTTTTATAAGAGAAGACCAATTTTTGGAAGGGATTCTTCGTTCACAGGTCATAATATCGTCTCCACTTGAAAAAGTGTCCTAAAAATGAAAGTGTACCTATTTTAGAAAAATTTCTTATACACTTACCTGACTGATCAGCCATAGTGTGTTTTTGATCTGATTTACAATTTTTTTTTTCCAGTTTTACTCCAAGTTAACTTGTTATATTCCAATATACATAATTCTAATAACTGAAGAATTCTCCTACATTAACATATCTTTTTAACATCCAGCAAAATCTTTAAATTCTATCAATTCAGGCTTACACATTCTCAATATTTAAATACATCCATACAAAAAAATCCTTACAAGAATTTCCTTCTGAGTGATTTTAAATGCAATATCGTATTAATAAACTTCTATTATCAAGATAGTTCATCTAGCCGAGCTTTCAACAGAAAATCAATTCACTGAATTACTGTATCACTTTAAATGAGTGTATCAATTAGGTCTTTGCCACTGATTCACACCTACAACCTTCACAGCAATTAATACAGTGTATTCAGTGTATTAATTGCTGCGGAGGTTGTGGGTGTGAATCAGTGGCAAAGACCTAATTGATTATACACCATTAAATTTCAGTGTAAATCCCACAAAAAGTCCGAACGAGGAAAAATCACACATTCTAGGCCTGATTGTTCAAAGCATCATTAGCTTAATTACTCTTACAGTGCTCACAAAATCATTTGCGGTGATATTTTTTGCTGAAAAATTGTTAGGAGCTTCAACACTGCAAAAGCTCCTGACATTTTTTCGGCAAAATTGGCATTTTTTTTTTTTTTAACATTTCCTCTACTAATATAATGATGAAGTTAGCTTTGAACAACTGGACCAAGCAAGCCAGCATCCTTAAGATTTTCAAGTCTCACTTATTTTTAACAAGAATAGCATACTACTCATATTATATTTCAATATTTGTTTCATTCAAAAACGATAAACCTTCAATGCACAGCTGAAATTTACTATAAATCCCAGTAAGAGCAATTAATGGTCGAAAATGGTAATATCCTGAACTTTCAGTGTAAAAAAATAAAGTTTCCCACAATGAAAAAGTTGACCAATACTAGACATATAGAAAATTCATATTCTGTGTAGAGAACACAAGTTTATTATGAACTGTATTTAAAGCGTCAACAATCAAGGTGAATGCATACACTTTCAGGGGAAGAAACTCTGATTTTTTTTTTATTTCATCTTTGCCTCCTTTCTCAATTTTGGGTCAACTCTTTCAGGAAAGAATTTGCTCCTAGAGGAGCAAATTCTTTCCTATAAGAGTAGAGCCCAGTTTGGAAGTGCTTTGACATGCAAAAAAGCAAATAAGAGGTCCACGAATTTGTCTCCCTTTGAGAAAATGGTGGAGAGATATGAAGGTGTATTCGCACTTCTTAAAATCTATAAATTAGATAGCTTCCAAATACTTTCAAGGTATATGCAAATATTTACTATAGACACATCCTAACAAAACCCTTGCTCAATTGATAAGTAAAAACTTGCATTCACCTTTACCAACATTATCATAAAAATTCTAAATATTGGGACAGATGATTGTGTTCGAGCAAAAAGTGCAGACCCAGATCAGACTGCTCCAGAAGGAGCAGTCTGATCAGGGTCTACACTCTTGGCCATTCCATCTACAACTTTTATAGGCATTACTGCACTGAAAAATAAAATTTAATACAGTTTTGGTGTAAATTATTTTAAGTGTCAGAATATTATTTACCATTTTTACGGTCACATAAGAAGCATAGAAACCTATGTCTTTTCAAGCAAAGAGCTCGAGACTGGCCAAAATCTGGGGAAGAAAGTTGAGTTTCGTTTTTTCGTTATTTATCTGCATACCATATTGACAAAGAGTTTCCCTTCCAAAATTACCCCAAATACACACTAGTTAACCTCGTGACCTAACTGTACAGCCATAATTGCTTTCTTGGTACATATTAAAGTTGAAGGTCATTAGCCTTTTGGCTTTGGAAAAGAAGATTTTTATGTTTTTTACCATATACCAGCCTAGCTGCCATCTTGGTCAAGGGACCAATATTATTCAATAAATTCTCATTTCCATGCTCCACAGAGGTTTCATTTGGCTTCAATCATACATTTTAATTTTGAAATTCCAGTGACCTTGGACAAACACAGAAAATGACCTCACCATTGGTAACCTTATGTCTTCATAATCTATTAATAATTTTAGTTGACTATATATACCAGTCATTATATGTGATAGTCTGCAACAGTTTCTGTGAAGTTCACTATGCAAACATTTTCTCATATAAAAGCATACTGACCTTAATGTAAAATGCGTAACTGTCAACTTAGAAACATCATTTGAACAAATTTAATAGTACTCCAGCATCTTATGCAATATAAATAGTTTCAAGGACACTGGCCTTTTTGTTCTGGATAAGGAGATTTTCCAGGGTTTTACCATTTATGGGCATGGCAGCCACCTTGTCATGTGACCACCATTTGAATAGAATTTCATTTGTACCACAGAGGTTCTATAAAATATGAAATTAGCTCAGTGGAATTCTACAATCTCAGTGGCACTGAGCAAAGGCCAAAGAATGACCTTTATCTTAGGCGACTAATATGTGTTCATGTATTCATTTTATTTTTTAGTTATCCATACTTACCAATTATCATAGCTAGGCTTAAAAAGTTTCTGAAAATTCCACACAAAATCATACTTTCCATATAAAAGCATAGTGATTTACAAAGTTGACCTTACTGTAAATTAGACTAGGGTCAATGCAGGGTCATCATTTGAAGAAAAACTGTTGGGCCTGAGTCCTTGATGCTACTTTCTAAGTTTCAAGGTCATCAGCCCTTTAGTTCTGGAAAAGAACTTTTAAAGGATTTTTACCATATACAAGGGTTGATCCAAAAGTAATGTCACTGTGTCCACTGCGCGCTTATTTATCGTAGCAATATCATAAAAATTATATCAAGCTGCACTGTAATTCAGTTCTGATTAACAGAATAAATATAAAGTTGAAATCATTTTCCCTTTTAGTTGTATAAACGTTCAAAGTAGGCCACCGACGCCATCGCGCCGCACGTTAAAATAACGGTAATTACACGAGCATAATTTTCAAAGGCAATCACAATTTAAAATCAAACTAACGCGCCAAATCAGATGAAAATCTAATGCGATGAAGAAACATGTTTTTTGCCACTTACTGTTGAAACGTTCATAACGTCATTGCAGTTTGAAGTTCCCTAGTTAGGGCTAATGCTTGTTACTGCCAAGTGAAAAATGTTGATTTCTGACAAATGCGTCAGCGCATAGTTATGCGGTTTTGTCACAAATTAGGAATATCACCATTAAATACTCTAGGGCTGTTTAATTAGACATGCGGTGATACAACAGTGTTTATGAGGCTTATGTAAAGGTGCAATCAGCACCATAGTGATGCGGATGAGTCGCTTAAGGATCGTCTGAAAACCGGAGGACCATTATGTGCAATGTTAGATAATAACGTCACTTTTGTTTAGACCCTATATATGAAGATCGATGTTCTGCGATTCGAATATTGTGTGAATTCTTGAACATGAGCCGCGGAGCTGTTGAAATAACATTAAAGGAAGAGACAGACATGGGTGAATAGACATTAGTGCAATGATAGAACAACGAAGGTGCTATTTGGACATAACACAATATCAAAATTTCGTCTGTTGCGTCAACAACGTTACTGGCGTGCGGCGCGTGTCGTTACCATGCCTTCTGTCGATCTTGATATCTCGATAACTCTGCATTATATTTAAATGACATTTTCAGATTAGATTGCAAATAGAGTAAGCTACTTGCATATGAAATAGTGTTGCTTTCTTTTCTTTCTACGCGATTTTATAGCAGCAGTGTCATTACTTCTGGATCAACCCTCGTACATGTATAGACATGACTGCTGCTTGGTCAAGAGACGATGATCATTTGATCAAATTTGATTTTTGACGATTTTCTGTGTACAATGGAGGTTCCATATGAAATATGCTTCAGCTGGTACAGTGGCTTTTGACAACTACATATTCTGATTCTGAAATCTAAATTTATATACTTTGAACAGAGGTCAAAGAATGACCTTGACCTTTGACCCTTGACCTTTGAAACCAGATACCTTCATGCAATCAATATGTTGACAACATATTACAATAATTATAATATGAAAGTGTGCCTGTTTAAGTATTTTTCCAAATAAAAGCAAAAGAAACCAAACTTAACCATGACAAATTAGGTCAATGTCAACTCACTCAGTGTCACCATTTGAAGAGACTTGGTAGGGCCCGAGTCCCTGATGCTACTGCCCAAGTTTCAAGGTCATCTGCCCTTTGAAAGTACTTTTAGTAGTTTCACCATATATGGGCGTCATCCCCACATATGATGAATAGTCTTTAAAACTTTTGGTCATGTGTTTATCATCATCGGATGAATATTTTCGTTTTCTTATCTCATGCAGCTTCCATTCAAACATGGCTTCAGAAGGCCTAGTGGCTTTAAAGAAGCGCTTATTTCAGTTTTGAAATCTCAGTGACTTTGATAAAAGGTCAAAGAATGACCTTGGCAAAGCAATGTCTTCATCTGCTCATTTAGTTAACCACTATACCATTATATTATATTCTAGATTAAATAGTTTCTGAGAAATCCACTGTTAAACATTTTCCCATATGAAAGTTTACCCTGCCATAAATTAGGTCAACGTAAATACAGGGTCATCTTTTGAACTAACTTTGAAGGACCCGGGACCCTGATGCTACAAACAAAGTGTATAGGTCATTGGCCTTGGTTCTGGAGAAGACCTCTAAAGGGTTTTACCATATATGGGCATGCTGTCATCTTGGTTATGGGCCCAAAACCATCTGACCAAACTCTCAATACCCCGACCCAAGGAGGCTCCACATTAGTTATGGCTTCAGTCAGCCCAGTGGCTTCAGAGGAGATGTTTGAAAGAGTTGATGGAAGACAGAGAAACAATGATGCCTGGCTATACTACAAGCTCATGTATGAGCCTAAAGGCTCAGTTGAGCTAAAAAGCTAAAGTAACTGGAACTCTTCTCAACTTGAGCTCTCAAGGATGATTAGAGTTGCTTACACTTTAATACCTTTACAAATGTCTCCAAAAGGAGCCACTGTACTTCTTTTATTAGTAGCTCTTATAATGGTAGATCTGTGACTATTGAAAACTAGTTTTAAGCTACATCTCACTGATTTCTCACTGTATATGTGTGTGTGTGTCTTTTATATTAATATCACACAAATTATGTACCCTTTTTATGATACTACGCACAAGACTTGAAGGCATTTCATACACCGTAATTCCTTTGACTATAAGACTGGTAGTTTATAAGATGGGGTGTTTTTTGGACTTCTAGAGAGTTTTTGGCTTAGACTCTCATATAAGATTGGCTGAAATAAAAAAAAAAATCGGCTGGAAATCAAACAAAAGATTAAACATTTAGAAGATAGGAACGTAACAGTGAACATTTCGTGGACACCTCGACAAGCTAATATCGAAGGCAATGAAGAAGCTGACAGATTGGCCAAGGCAGCTTCCTATGAAGCAGCAACCATGACAGATAAGAGCCAGGTAGTCACTATTGCAGATATTAAACAAGCTGCAATCAAACTGGATCTCCCACAATGGCAGAGACAGTGGGAATCATCAGAGACAAGGAGATCAGTATTCAAATATAAACCTAATCTAAGACTGAATTACATGATACTAAATCATACAGAAATTTTGTCAAGTTAAAGTTAGACTAGACAATTACTAAAGGTGATGAATGCCCCCGCCATATGCCTCACTAGATGAGTAATGTGTTAAAACATAGTAATGTGTTAAAACATATGTGTGTGAAGTTACATCAAAATCTGTCAATAAATAAAGGTGCTAGAGGGATGACAAAGTTTTTTCTAAAACTAGCAACTGTAACCTTGATCTTGGAGCTACAACCCAGAAAGGTGAACTTGTCCATGATATTGTAATACTTAATATTTGTGTGAAGTTATATCAAAATCAGTTAACAAATAAAGGCGCTAGAACCATGACAAAGATTTACATGTAGCTATTATAGCATATGTGACCTTAACCTTGGACTACAGTGCTGAAACGTGAATTTGTCCGAGATGGTTGGTTGGTTGATTTGATGCTTAACGTCCACGGTAAACAACTAAGGTCATGTCGGGACGGTCAGTTAACCTAACCACACTATTCCTGGGCAGGCTTAGACCTCCTAAGCGGTTAACCAGTACTACGTGCACATACTTTTGCCAGTAACTGACAACTGCCCTTCTTGAATCAGCGGAAGGAGAAACGAAAGTATGTGGCCAGGCCGGGATTCCGAGATAATGTCATGCTAAATAAATGTGTCAAGTTTTGTCAAAATCATTCCAGACAGATGACAATGTATTTTCTAAAAATAGCAAATGTGATATTGACCTTGACCCTAAAATTCTGGATTGCAAACTTGTCCAAGATATTGTCTCACTAAACATTAGGGGTGCGCGATATTACCGGTATACCGGTAAATCGCGATTCAAAATTCCAACGATACGAATCACGATACGTTTTGGCCATACCGGTACGCTCGGTAAATTTCGGGTGTTTCCGGACATTCTCGTGAAAACGTTTTATATGCTTTTAATTAACAGTTTCCTTTTCATTTTGTTAGTGTTTTGCTCCAAATATTCTTTTTTTTATAAAACGGATCTAGGTAGTAAAGTCAATTAAAGCAAATACAGACCTGTAGTCTTTAAAAACAGGTTTTGATTGTTTACTTTTGCCAGAGGCTCGCTTCCTCTTTTGTCTTTTATCTCCGTAATTATCACCCACAAAGAAGATGTAAATAAAAATTACCGTGATTGTAGATAATAGTGTCCAGTTTAATCTTTTTGTCAGTATCCAATTGATCCTATCACTCCAACGGTATGATCATTTTGACACATATTCCCATTCATAACTTACGTAAATATTCGAACATCTTTTAGAACATTTTTTTTTGTGTGTGTATATCACATTTTCACTTACGGGAAGTTTCATTATTTTGTTGACATACTAGACTGCAGATCCTGATCACACTGCTCCAATGCGCTGTCTGATCTGGGTCTACAACATTTGCTCAGCAATTACTGTCCGATTATTTAGTGTATTTCCTTTTCATGTCACCGATAAAATTCAGACACGTGTCAATTCCTTTGATCTTTGATGCCAACTGGTGTTGAAAATCTGCATGCTTTTTTCATTCTCGCCTAGGGGCAAAACTGGGTCAGGGCAGAATAACAAATAAAGAAGTCATGCACCAGATGCATGGTAACCAGGGTCACGTCAGTAAGTAAGTCAATTAGTTAAATAAAATGAGATCGCAGACCAGTAACAGTTGCATTTTATAAAGTACATGAGCTGGTTATAATTTGTTTTGGTGTTAAAATAAACCGGTAAAGAATGGGATGTTCATTTTTATTACAATCATTTAATAAAAGACAGAAGCAAACAACACAGTAAAAACATGTAACATGGAAGTACATACTTAAAAAGAAGTCACGATATATCGTGATACATATCCCGATACGGACCAGTGTATCGTGATATATCGCGATACGGTTTTCAGTGGCGATACCCATCCCTACTAAACATTTGGGTGAAGATACATCAAAATTGTCAATGAATAAAGGGGCTAGAGGGATGATAAAGTTTTGTCTAAAACTAGCAACTGTAACCTTGATCTTGGATCTACAACCCAGAAAGGTGAACTTGTCCATGATATTGTAATACTTAATATTTGTGTGAAGTTATATCAAAATCAGTTAACAAATAAAGGTGCTAGAACCATGACAAAGATTTACATGTAGCTATTATAGCATATGTGACCTTAACCTTGGACCTACAATGCTGAAACGTGAATTTGTCCCAGACATTGTCATGCTAAATAAATGTGTCAAGTTTTGTCAAAATCATTCCAGACAGATGACAACGTATTTTCTAAAAATAGCAAATGTGATCTTGACCTTGACCCTAAAATTCTGGATTGCGAACTTGTCCAAGATATTGTCTCACTAAACATTTGGGAGAAGTTACATCAAAATTGTCAATGAATAAAGGGGCTAGAGGGATGATAAAGTTTTTTCTAAAAATAGCAACTGTGACCTTGACCTTGGATCCCTGAGCTGAAATGGTAATTTATTCAAGATACTGTTATACTTAACATTTATATGAAGTTATATCAAAATCGATCCATAAATAAAAGCGCTAGAGCGATGCCCAAGTTTTTCTGAAAATAGCAACTCTGACCTTGACCTTGATCCTATCAACCTGAAATGCAAACATGTTCGAGGTACTGTCATACCAAATATAGATGTGATGTAATACAGTAATACCAACTCGGTTGATAAATGAGGCCACTAGAGCGATGACAAAAGGTGAACTTGTATATGAGCCATGGAAATAAGGTCAAAATATGTATGTCATTCAAGGGGACATAATTCTGCCATAGTGACCTGGATCAAAGTTCTGTTTCCTTTATGCACATGTTTGATGCATGTCTGAACTGTGTTGCAAGTTTCAACTCCCTGCATCAAATACTGTAGAAGGAGTTGCAGAGACAAGAACAGTTATTATTGTACTACAAAGTGTTAAATACAGTCAAAATATGTATGTCATTAAAGGGGATATAATTCTGCCATAATGACCTGGATCAAAGTTCTGTTTCCTTTATGCACATGTTTGATGCATGTCTGAACTGTGTTGCAAGTTTCAACTCCCTGCATCAAATACTGTAGAAGGAGTTGCAGAGACAAGAACAGTTATTATTGTACTACAAAGTGTTAAATACAGTCAAAATATGTATGTCATTAAAGGGGATATAATTCTGCCATAATGACCTGGATCAAAGTTCTGTTTCCTTTATGCACATGTTCGATGCATGTCTGAACTGTGTTGCAAGTTTCAACTCTCTGCATCAAATACTGTAGAAGGAGTTGTGGAGACACAAACAGTACTACATATGTGAAATATGGTCAAAATATGTATGTTATTCAAGGGGACATAATTCTGCAATAAAGACCTGAATCAAAGTTCTGTTTCCTTTATGCACATGTTCAATGCATGATTGAACTGTGTTGCAAGTTTCAACTCCCTGCTTCAAATACTGTAGGAGAAGTTGCGGAGACAAGAACAGTACTATAAATGTGAAATATGGTGAAAATATGCATGTTATGCAAGGGGACATAACTCTGCAATAAAGACCTGAATCAAAGTTCTGTTTCCTTTATGCACATGTTCAATGCATGTCTGAACTGTGTTGCAAGTTTCAACTCCCTGCTTCAAACACTGTAGGAGGAGTTTTGGAGACAAGAACAGTACTACAAAGTGTGATGGACGTATGCACAGAAGGACAGACGGAAAAGGGCAAAACTATACGCCCCTCCCCACTTCGTGGTCGGGGGCATAAAAACAAATCATTGAAAGATTATCAACATAAAATAGGAAATGCAGACCTTAACCTTTGTACATGTGGCAAGGTAGAGACTGCAGAGCATTATCTTCTCAACTGTGATCAATATTTCAATGAAAGAGAGACAATGAGGACACATGTTTTCAACATAAGTGGAATGCGTGAATTATGAATTGTGATTTACTGTTGGGCTGCTCATGGTGTGATTTCTCCGTTTAAATGTGCATCCTGAATGTGAAAAATACTGTGAGACAATTACTATGAAGATATATACACTAAAGAGACATTATTTTACCTCAGAGGCCAATACTGTCATTTAGACATAGATTCAAGAATTCAACTAACAGCTGGGGATAAATCTCAACAATGGAGACATTCTCAGCATCAGGGGACATTGCCATATCCTCTAATGTATTTTGGCCATGTTTTGCATGATCTGTTAAAATTCTGTCTCCCGATGGGGAGGCAGGAAATGGCCTCAATATATACTAGCATTTCAGATTCAAGTTGGTATCTTCTGCTTTCAAATTTATTGCACAATAAGCAATGCTTAATAATAAAATCACCAAGAAACTAAACAATTCTTACAAGTTTGAAATCTAGAAACTAGACCAAGGTATGTCCTGCATTTCTGTAGAAATCGCAGTGGTGCACTTTTAAGAAGCAATGGATAAAAATTAGATTTTGTTGGACTGGTGTCTCTCAATCTGGTTCAATATGTGCTTTTTGAAAGTAAACTGCTTTTTGAAAGTAAACTGCGCAGAATAGTCTATAAATAGTCATTTTATAACATTGTCTCGGAGACTCCCGATGAGGAGAATGTCCTCCAAATCAGAGACATTTTTATCTCCAAAACGACATACATTCCTCTGATCCAGGGACATGTGATCAATTCAGGATGTGCATATTTTATAACAGAATTTGTATCCTAAAACTGAGACAGCTGCTCAAAATGGATTTTGTCTCCATTTTTGTGTCTCCATTTTTGAGAATTATCCTCAGCTGACTTATAAAGTGATCTGTTTCAGTCTGATCCAGTAATGAGGCACATGCCAGTCTGTTCCACTGAAAGCAGAAGCATTATCCCCAGAAGTTAACCCATTGAGTAGAAGTCAATAAGTGAGTTCAGAGTTCCGCACTGCCCATGCGCACACTCAGATATTGCTCTTGGAGGTCAGTGGTCACGGATGCCAAAAGCCCTATATGCAAAGCGTAACTTACCAACATATCGACCAATACTTCAATTTTCTAACATATCCTGTCTTTTCTGTCTTGCTAAAATAATGTGACTATCCATTTTCTCTGAGTTGAAAACAATTTTCAATCATATCAATTATTTTTAATCATATAAAGGGTGTTTTATATCGACTGACCAGGGGCGAGTTGCCTAACGCTAGCGCTAAGTAGCGCTCGATAGCAATTGGCTATGCAATGGTATGTTACAAAAAAGCGCTTCGTAGTGCTACGTGGCATCCCCGTAGCTGCCTCGCAAAGAGCTTTTTTGTGACATACCGTTGCATAGGCAAAGCGCTCGGTAGCGCTCTGTAGGGCTTTCTGTCTACATGTGTTTAAAATGAGGCAAATTTCACTGTGCAATGCACTGCTACAGAAAAGCGCTTTTTGAAAGTAAAATCATTGCACAGAGTTGGCAAAGCGCTACAGAGCGTCCAAACCAAACCGCATTCGTTAAGCAACTCTCGCCAGCCAAGCGTAATGATGACCTATTGAATTTCGCCACACTTGACCTTTTTGCTCCTGTCCAAGCGGAAACACGGAACTCCGAGCTCGCTTATAGTACAGATACGCATCTCGCTATGTTTTACAAGGTAGTGTATGGCTTGGTTGCTATTCCGGTTCCGTCACATTTCGAACAGCCCACCAGATATACTCGTCACATACATCCTCTTTCCTACAGACAGATCCATACATCTGTCTGTTATTATCAGTATTCATTCTTTCCCATGACTATTGTACTACTGAACAGATTACCAGCTGATCTCGTCCAAGTTTCAGATCTTGACTCCTTTAAATTAGAAGTCAGCAAGATCAGTCATACCCTCCCCTAAACATATGTACTATTTTTATCCTGATTTTAAACTCTTCTTACTAACACTAACCCTATCGTTTTGGGTCCATAGAAATACTGGATCGCACCAAAACACCGGAATGCACCTGCAATTACCGGAATACACTATCTCTATTGAGCTTTCCTTTACTTTTGTGTTGTTTAAGGGCTGAATTTTTATATATTTTTCAGTCTTAAGTCGATAATGAATGAGTTTTTAGTTGGAAACAAACTAGTTTGTTTTTTGTTTTGTTACAGTATCCTAGTTTTCTATTTGATAAAATATATTGTGTTACAGAAGAACATAGATACTAAAAGGCATCATCTGTGCTATTCTGATACAAAATGTCAAAATATGGCTCAAATAATGCTTTTCACTAAATAAGCCAAATGACAACTTCATATTAAACCCAAATATTCATTATCTGTGAGGAAAACCCTTTATTTCATAGTGCGTTCTGGTAATTGCAGGTGCGTTCCGATGTTTTGGTGCGTTTCTGTATTTCTATGGACCGTATCATCTATGCCGCCACTCCCGGTTTTCGACGATCAAATTGTGTCCATTGTGATTTCAAAGTACACTGAATATACAGGACCCAATTTATCATTCTGAATGACCAAACAGTCTTTCGTTTTCAAAAACCACAGCAGTCTTTTCCATCGACACTTGTGGCGAGTTGACGGAGGAGGCCATATTTGATCACATGGCCTGTCAATTTTTGGTAACCACACCTCCCAGTTTTCAACGATAGAAAATCGGTATCATAATAATCATCATGAAATGAAAAGGAAAGGTCAGAGAATGTGGTTATGTTATTGCGAAGTGTTTCTGATTTTAGCAGATGGATTTATAATTTCTTGATCCTCTGAAAATCTGTATCGCATGGTGGTTGACAAAACACGGACCGTCACAGACTCACAGACTTACGGACTGGTTACATTCTAATTGACAAAACACGGACTCGTAGACAAAACACGGACCAGCGGACCAATATTCACGGACTGATTAACAAAACACGGACTCATAGACAAAACACGGACCAACGGACCATATTACTTACGGACGGACAGACCAGTTACGGACTTAGATAAGAAATAATGTAACTTAAAATGTTGTCCAGATTGAAACATTTACGGTCCAAAAACGTTTTGAGAACAATAGCGTTATACGCCTAACGTTACGTCGAGACGTCGCCATAGATACCAACGTAGGGGAGACCGAGGATAGTTGATGCACGGGGATAGTTGATGTACCGATCAAGGATCTGAACAACTGATCAGTGAAGCTATTTGGTTGCTCAGTATTGACGGAGTTAGCCTTAACCTATCACAGGAGGATAAAAGACGAATAGATGGAAGTTTTGACAATGGGTGGCTGAATGACACTATCATGGATGCAAGCCAGGCTGTATTAAGGCAGCAGTTTCCCCACGAGCAGGGTATGCAATCTGTGCTTTACGCAGCAAAACCCGAGTTCCAGCCAGTATCTGGAAGATTTGTTCAGCTGATCAACACCCATCCTATGACGGCGGACTACAAATATGGTCAGTATACTTCACGGTCGGATGCCGGAACACGGTTTTATGTTAACATGTCCAGTCTGTAAAATTGGTTTCATCCCGGTTGTCAGAATATTACCCAAACTCAAAGGCAAATTCGATCTTCGAAAGTAATAAAATGTTTGGACTGCAGGTTTTAAACGAATTAAACTAATGCATTGTTGTCTTTTTCTCTGACTTTTCATATATGTAAGAGTTTTTCACGGACCACCTTTACAGACCAAAGTCATGGACAGATAACCTGTCAACTTCGAGGACATTTACGGACCAACGTCACGGACCGCTAACCCGTCAACTTAACGGACCATACACAAACTTCATTCACGGACCATTTCTCATATGGAGTTCATTACGGACCAGATACTGACTTATGGCACGGACTCTTTCTCAGCTTACCTCACGGACCATTTACGGACCCGGACAGTCACGGACCTGAACCGTGAATAACGTTGCATCAACGTACCAATTTACGGATCATGGACTACACCCACTCCACCTTTCAGCCTCATAATTTGTTCATTGAGATAGCTGACCAATTTACGGACTAATTTAAGGTTAACTAACTTGTCACGGACCAAATTCCATATTAATTTTCTATTGGTCCGTGAGTCCGTGTTTTGTCAATGGGCTTACGTGACCTTCTCCTAAATTAAATATTTCGTTCATTGCGAAAAGCAGCCATTGCACAAGTGGGCAGGGCATAAGTTTACTACCCAATTTGTATTGGTCGAATGCACCTACTTACGATTTTGATTTTAGATGGTTTACATTTTAGTAGCATTAAACCATAGCAACTCCCGCACATATCTCGGAACTGCTCACATAGTCGAAAACCGAGTGTGGTCGAATTCCGCATGCTTGGCCATATATTTCCCCTTGCTTTTTATTTATCCTGCACTATCTCACTTTTTACTTCTCTTACTAACACACCATGCGTGGTGATATACAAATAATACCCGAAAGGGGGTTTGGGATTATGTCAAGATAGACAGAGTATTATTGTACGGCATATGTTTTCGCGACCATCCAGCATCCAACGCCATACCAATGGTTTTTACATAAAGAAGGAGAACTTTTACCTCGGGGAGAAATGTCGTTATTCCTCATTTGTCAGAAATGCAAGTGATATATATCAGTCAGAGAAATTTGTAGGCTATAAACAACGATATTCTGCAGCAACTCCAAGTTGTTTACATTGGTGTCAAAAACGGAAACCGGAAGCCAGAATTATTGGGTATAAAATACATCACATCAGCGGATTTGCGGTCATACTAAATTCCGCCATGTTGTTGTTGTTTCTTAGGGTTCCCCCGCTTGTTTATTCGGGGCACACGTAGTAGACGTTTCTTGGCCAATTTTAAGAGCTCAATTTAATGTTTATAATATAACACGGAACTGGTGACTTAATATTTACAGTGCTTTTTACACGGTGACTGTCTTGATATCTCTACCTTACACTTATCCAATGCCCTTGAGGGCAGCAAGTCTTTGCTTATGGATCTTGAATATAAACTCCCTAGTGCAGACTTCCGGGGACCCCAACTTATCTTGATCAATGTTCTCCAACACAGGAAGCACGGTGGCATCTAATGTTAACTGTGTGAGGAAACCAGGATCTTGCAGTTGTTGAATCTGTAAATCTGGCAATCAGCTTTTTAATATATTTCTCTCTAGCAGAATCATATGAATCACACTTGGCTATGAAATGTTCTCTAGTTTCAGGTTCTTTTGACAAAGTTTACATGTTGGGTTCACTGAATACTGATTGAATGCAGCCCTTTTGGCTTGAAGTATGTATGTACCAGTTAGTAATTTACACTTTAATTGTGCCCTTCTATTGTCATGAACATTATTTCTAACTGTTGACCATATATGATGGCAACTACTTACTTTCAGAGCCTTTGAATTAATATGCTTAGTTGAAGATTTGCTGATTATGTCTGCTTGCCACAGAGATTCCACCTTTTCATGGGTTTTGTGGTTTAGCATACCTTTCCATTCCTCCTTAGATGGGGGGTTATTAAGAAGATGAAAAATTGATGGGAGTTCATACAAATCCAAAATGTCCTTAATAAAGTTGAATAGACTTTTTTGGTGTGGTTCTTTCATGACCAACTGTCTTTGTGCAATTTCATACTCAATAGAGTCTTCTTTTCTAATCATGTTAACAAACAGGTTTAGGAGATTTTTGTGGAGTATGGATTCTATAGGGAGAATGACAAGGAGTGCTAAGCAGGCAGAATTTGATGTATTATCTGGCAATCCTTGAATCTGTTTCAAGCATTGCCTTTGGAACCTTTCTAAGTTTTCTATATCTTTTTTCTTAAAGGTAGGTTCCTGGACTAGTGATAACAATTATGTCCACAAAATAATTTCGTCTTTTTCTGAGCAGTATTGAATTCTCATATTTTTTCTGAATTTGTTGCTACTGAGAGACTCGTCAGATGTTGAAGAAAATAGTCGTTTTCCCTTTTGGTTTATTTTCTTTCGTTGGAATTCCAGTTTTAAAAATAACTATGTTTATTATGTCTATAAGTGAGCGATTTCTGATGCCATTCTCCAAAGGTCGATTTTCCCTTGCCGTGAGCTCTCCTAGAGGTCCTGGCATGGCGGATGGGTTAAAACTATCCCAAAATGCAATGCAGCATGACGTCAGCCACGTTATCTTTTTTTGGCGCGAACTAAGAATAGCCCTAACTGGTGTGCGAAGCAGAGTTAGGAAATCCCTTGCAAAACAACTTCTCTAATATTTTTTTGATTTATAATTTTTAGTGAAACTTATTCATTCCCTTTTAGAAGTGCTTTCCAACAACTTGGATGAACGATCATCAAAATTATGATGCATTCCAAAGTACAGGAAACTACTGAACATCCAAGCCATACAGCAGTCTAGGGATTACAAACATAGACCAGACATGACCATTCTGGGCCGCCTTCAGCCCACTACCCCCATGAAAACCGGCACCCATTAAGGAGTAAGCTGTTTTCCTTCCCAGGGTTATCTTTCCCTCAATGTCTGCCCATGTTTGTTGTTGTTGTTGTATAAAATTCCGCCGTCTCCGACGCAACGCTGTGGATTAGTTGTGATTTTTGTCACCAATATTCCGTTAAAATGATGATCAAAGTCCACCACCTTATTTACAATTTAAGAAAAAACTAGAGTGTGCCATGGCCTCCATACATACAGTTGTTATACAGGGTTTGGACCCCCACGCCAAGTAATCTATTACCGACCGTTCCAGGCGAGAATTTCATTGGTATTTCTCAATGTTACATGTTGTTATGTCCGCGTGTCTATGGATTCAAGCAATATAGTCAGTTAAATAGCTGCCTATTCGGTGAAAATAGATGTTGCTGCTGTTTTCAATTAGGATAGCTGAATGACTACTTATTTATGAAAGAGCTGTTCATTCGGGTTACCGTGCGTGTATTTCGTGACAATTGGTCAATGTGTATGTGTGCTTCTTTCCCTTTTCATTGTTGAGGGCGGGATGTGGGAGTAGACTGTATTAATTCCTGAACATTGCATATCTTTTTACTTTACGTTTATCATTTGTTTCTTCATCTTCTGGAGACCAGGAGGAGCCTCTTGTATCTTTCAATATATGTTGCAAAGCACATGCGTCTGGCATGAAACATGATATCCCTACCTTCAACTGGATCAGAAATCAAATAAGAAATATCAACCAATAACTGTAGCAGTCCCTTACGATTTTGAATGTCTATAGTAGTAGTATTATGTGCGACCAGCTCAATATCTTTTTGTCTCTAACATCGCCCTCATTTGAGTATTCCGTGCCAGGTTTCAAAAAAGCCAAGAAAACAAGCTGACAGTGAAGATGGAATGAAAGTGCATATTATGTAAGTGTAATACCCCGTCCTGAAAATGGACAAGTGAGGATAGACATTGGTTAGAATTTTATGGGTTTGAGTGCGCATCCGACTTAATATTTTCTTGAATCAGAATCAGAATTGTTTACTGGTGATACGTCTAAGGACAATCATTCGCCAGGACCTGTGATCAGGGAAGCTAGTCCCCAGCCCTTACAAGAGAAGTTAACTTCGTAACTGAATATTCTGCACACTCAGCAGCGGAAATAAGGGAATCTTCCAGGGAATTCCAATCTCTGATAGTCTGAGGGAAGAAACTGGACTTGTAAATGTCAGTCTCAGCCAATGGAGTTTAAAATACTAGGAAATGATTATTCCTGGTACGCCTGCTTGGGGGAACAAGGTCATTTATGGGTATACTGGCTGCACTCTTCAGATCTTTGTAAAGCATTATATGTCTGCTATCTTTCCCTCTCTTTTTCAGAGATTCCCACTTAAGTTTCTCGAAGATGCCAACTTTACTCCCAGTTTCATGGTGAAGTTTCTTGTTACAAAATTAGCTGCCTTTTTCTGCACCTTCTTAGGTTCATCTTGAAGAAGTATACTTTGGGTCCCAAACTAAACTACCATACTCCAGGACTGGACGCAACAGTCGCTTGTATGCTAACTCTTTAACGTCCTGTGGACATGCTGCCAAGTTACGTCTAAGGAAGCCGAGGGTCCTTTTCGCCTTTGTGCAAATATTGCTGACATGTAAAAGCTGTTAAGACGACGTTTGATTTATAAGTTTATAAGAAACGGATTAAAGATATTGTAATTCCTGATATGTGCTCTAGGCTGAAATCAAAATAAATTTTGAAGGAAGATATCAGAGCTAGGCCTTCAGGAGCAAATATGTTTTATATACTCAGTATCCCAGTCTATATAAAGAAATTTTAACCTTAGGCCCAAACAGCTTGTTTTTCTGATTTTGTTTTTTTGATTTTTATGATTTTGACATGGAGTTTCTTACTTTATCAAGCCTGTCCTGATTACTTTGTTCGGTTTGTAGAAAGAGCAAAGACATTCTTATGGTCTAGTATATCTATCTTAGCCCCAATTACACCAGTTTCTGAGTTAATGTCTGAAATGCTTTGTGGTCAAGAATAAATAGGGAAATTCTCAGGACACAATTCAATCCCAGATCCCATCCAAGACACCATTTTGGAAAAAGACAACATAAAATTAGTGATTACCAAAGACAAACTCGTGACAATTATTGTCAAATGGTGCTCTTTGATTGGTTAATAATTCTGATGAGGTTGAAAGTGATGTTTTAGTGAAATGTAGAAATCAGTTTTGTTTGATATTATGGATATTGTAAAGAAATAAATATTTTTGATTTGGTCTGTGGAGCCAAAATTAATGACTGGTGATTTTAGCAAAACTTCTGCGCTTTTTTTGCGGAATAGGTAGTTGCTTTATATCAACATTCTGTTAATGCTTGAAAGTGCAGGGTAAGGTGGTATTTTTCTACTTTATCTTATTGATTAACATTTTAGCTTGAAATTAGAGCAATTCTGGATAATGAAGCAACATTATATAAAGGGAGGCGCACTGTCACAGGCAGTAGGGGTCACAATAGAAGTCTATGGGAGAAACAATTAGTTCACGCTGCCCAAGAAGATAAACAACTCTGTATGAAACATTGTATTTCTTTAATAGTTTAATTTGCCGTTTCAAAACTTAAAAGATATATCACAGTTGCAACGCATATAAATTGCTTGGTTCACGTTTTCAAATACACGCTTCTTTTCTACTGACTTGTTTTCATTTTACAGTTCTATTTTTATATCGAAAACTGCGTATAACAGCTCCGCTCAGCTAAAAATAGTTGCCATGGAATCTAGTCTTATTATTGCCAATCTAATTTAGAAAGCTTGGCATTTTCATAACATTTTGGCGGCGTCACGTAAAGGAACTAACGGCATGTGGGTACAGGGTGTACACTTTTTGCATATGACTAATGCACTGGTTGGGAGCGTACAGTTCAAGAGACCCGTAGTACCGATCTGTATAGTAGACGAATCTTTGTCCCAATAAGTCGGGTAAGTTTCAGAATTGTTTATTTTTGTGTTTTAGAATAATTACGTGTAGGTAGTTCCGCTGGTTCGACAAGCATAGCTACAGGTATATTCGACATGCCACCTTGATTGTCTGTATATTGTTATGATGTGCTTTGTTTTCACATCTAATTTGAGAAAATCACTATTCTACTTCCGATTTCGAAAGTGCACCGGTACCATTTCTTCAAATTTTGCCCCCAATTTTAGATGAAACAACCGAATCTTTATTACAAATATTTTATGGTGTATTTCGGTTCAGGGTTAATTAATCTTGTTAGATATCATGCTATGTAAGCGAAATTATTTTCAAAGAAAACGATGGAGGGGTCAAAAACCATTCTGTATCGTGTGTTGCAAAACTGATTCTCAGTGAGACATCCCATATAGTCAGAAAAAAATTGGGGATACTCAGTCTTGCTTGTCGTTTGGTTTCGTCCCGAACTTAAAAAATATTTGTCATGAGTAAATCTCTTAATAGATAATTAATCTATCTTAAAAAGGGATTAACTAACATTTTTTTAATCAAAACGCTAACTCGGTCGATTTTCTGGTAACACGTGAAGTGATCTTATCATAAACAACAGTGATTTGCAGATGCAAATTTAGATTTAGAGCAAAGAAAGCAACATCTAGCCATCTCCAAAGACGACTATAATGGAAAACATAAACAGATCAAACACTCTTACCAAGTGGTGTAAATCCAAAAAACCAAAAAAAAAATAAAAAAAAATATTTTAATATTTTACATAAACACTACCCCGAAGGTCATAACAACAGACAAAGATTTGCCCACTATACAGATCGGACTACGGGGCACATGTACTCGTTAAGATAAAATAATAATAATTAAACTACACCAGACACCCCTTAATTGACAAATGGACTTATCCAATTTAGACAGAAGAGTCCATTAGGCACAACTGGTTCATGGTAGTGAGCAGCAGGGGGGGGGGGGGGGGAGTAGTAAAATCTCTTGGAGCCGCCACACCGCCTGCCGCGCCTCCCAGTCCCATTTCATGGTAAAACGATACTTATTTTGGGCCGCCGCGCCTCTCAGGAGGGTCTTCTCAGACCCAGAAAAGTGAGAGCCCGGTCTGCCACCCTCACCGACCCGGGATCCTGGTGGAAGTCTAGTCAAGACTTGACAATACATAATGCCGCCATCGGGGGTGAATGCACCATTTTGTTTAGCCTTGGAGAGGCGTTATTTTTTTATTTAAGCCCCCACCCCCATTTCTGGCGTCAGTAGTACACATGAGGGGTTCTGGGACAAAAACCCCTGGAACCCACCCCACCCCCCAGGGGCGTCCCTGATGAGGGGCTGGGAGGCGCGGCAGGCGGTGTGGCGGCTCCAAGAGATTTTACTACTCGCCCCTCCTCCCCTGCAGCTTAGTGCGCTTTTCATAATGACATACGTTATGCAGCAAAATTGCTGAATATGCAATTATGTTCATACTTTTCTCTTCTGACGTATATTTTTACATGCAGATCTTATTAAAGCCCGAAAGAGTTCCTTCAAGTCTAACAGACTTTTGCAAAGTGTCAGTTGTATGGGGCGCAATGGTAGTGCACCCGACTCATAATGAAAGGATCCCGGATTCGAATCCCCAACATGCCCCTTGCGTGTCGACCTTCAGCAAGTCACATATCCCAGCTCATCTTGCAATATAAAACCATCATTTTGAGAATAAGAACAACAACAACAACATGTTCCTTGTTAATAAAAGACTGTAAATGAAGATTGTATTATTATTGTTATTATTATTATTATTATTATTCTTTTATTATTAATATTATTTTATTATTATTATTATTATCATTATGATTATGGAAGCTAATTAACTGATAAATGAAGATATCCCATCTACGAAAACCAAGGGTACTAGTCCACTTTGTTCCTTACGGAAGTAAGGAACAAAGCGGATTAAGAACCCTTGGCTTGCGAAGAAGAAGATACCCAGAAAATATCACAACCACAAAGCACAAACTACCTAAGGCACAAAAGAAGAAGAGAGAAACACGAATGACGAAACATAACACTACTTTAATATTAAGAAAGAGGAACAGCAACAGAAGAATCGCATTTGGATGGTTAGTACAAAACCTATTTGTGGTTAAGTTTAATTTCTGCATATGCATGTAACCTCAGACTTACTTCTGACACAGTTCCAGAAACAAATACTAGTACATGTTGTTTGATGGTCTGCGTACGGGCCTCCTAACTCACCAGTGAGACGTAATAGTAAATCATAGCAAATCGTCAAAGAAGAAGAAAAGAAAAAAAGAAGATGAAAAAACAACAACGGTATAACAAAGTTAAGGTCCAAGAGCAATCCAAAGACAGTGCAAAAGGAAACCACTGGCTGCACCAGGATGGGCCCGAACAAAGACATTGATGGTCAAGCGCCAGCCTTCTAGAGCGCCGTCATTTAGTCTGATGTCAGACTCACCACCGAGCAACTGAAGAGACAAGCAAAGTTGTCAACCGTGGCTGAGTTTACGACCACGAAATTCATGAATGCAGTTTGTCGCATAACGTTAATGTTGTAACATTTATTTTGGATCGAGTTATACGTATCTTTTTAATTTTCCGACAAATCAGTCTCACAAGCACTCTTTCAGAACTTATAAATTTAATCTCCATAGAATTCAGATTTTGATAAGATTCCGATAAGCCCTGTTGACGTAGTGTCAGGAAATAGCATTAATCAGCCGAATATGCTGTTTTCATTATGTGTGATCGTTGCTCCCAATGGTCATTCTGTTTAAAATCTATTTTCAAGCCAATATTATGGGCCGCGTCTCGCAAAAAAGGCTTAACGAACAGTCATTACTCAAACCATACTGCGAACCCATGCAGTCTAGCTATAGCTTTCGTTTTGTGTATGCACGGATGCACAGGCTGGTTTGAGCCTTTGCTGTTCGCATATGCATTATGCACCTTTTTTGCATGTCGCGGCTCATATTTGGACATCAAGACATAGCTTTGTCTCATAGAATGAACGCTGAAGTAGTCTCTTATGTTTTGGAAACATTAAACATGTGCCCAAATTTATACAAATCTAATGGGTTGACTAAATAGACTGAATGCTTGTTTATGCAAAAGATGAACCATTGTCGTTATCTACATTAGAATGATTTCCGTTATCTGTTGCATCAGACGACTCATTTATGATATCCCATGACATGTCGCCTTCCCGAGATGAAGAAGAATCTGAAATTTTTCTTTCTTCTATACGATTCGCACATTCATCTCTTGCGAAATCTTGAAGATTTTCTTGCTGACACTGTAGATCGATGCTTTTACCGTTGCTGTCGCCTTCACATTTCTGACTGTCATCCATTATTGGTATAGTCTCAAGATGAAAATGATTGCTTTCTTTGCTATTTGGCGATGCTTCACTTATTAGTTCCCATGAGGGACCTGAAGAATCAGTGGAGGCTGCCATCGACGAAGTAAATACGTGGTCCGTATTACCTCCTTCAAAAATATCGAAAGTGTTTAGTTGCGTGTGTGTTTCAGGGGTATTAATATCAATTTCAAGAGGCTCTAAAGATGTCTTTTTATCCCATGTGTCATTATTTAGAAAACTATTGAAATTTGCACTTTCAAATACACTAGGCGAGTGAAAAGGTTCAGTAATGATTGATGCCGATGCGTCTAGCGAAATATCATCTGATGAAACTCCGTTTGCGGTATTTCCACTAAAACCAGCATTCTGACTGGTATTTTGCTCTGTTGAAAGTTCTGGTATACCCGATGCGTCTAGCAAAATATCATCTGATGAAACTCCGTTTGCGGTATTTCCACTAAAACCAGCATTCTGACTGGTATTTCGCTCCGTTGAAAGTTCTGGTATATCTATACCCAAATTCGAATTTTCCATTGTTAATGGCATCTTATCTACTTCTTCTCCGTATGTCAAGTGACTGTCTTCTAAAACTACCTTCTCCTCGCTCTCAAGGGTGAACTGATCAATTTTATCAAAACTTTCGAAAGTCCCCATATTTGTATTTCTTAAACATGTATCTAAAATGTTTTGCCCTTGGCTGTCTCCATCGCTATATTTTGGTGTCTCGAGCATATCCGTTGAGGCTGACTGTAGTTCAGTTTTGTTATTAAATGTATTTTTCTGAATACTATCTTGCATTTCATTAAATGCTACGAATTTGTCTTCTGCAGGTAAATTATCTCCTTCTGAGGGTGTTTTAGGATATCCGAAATCAGTAACAAAGTCAAAATCAAAGCTATTACTTCGACTAGATGGTTGACTCTCGGGGTTTTCTTGAATAGCATGTAAATCATTTTCCTTGTCTTTGATGTCCAAGAGAATTGGATTACTCGCTTCAGGTTCATGCATATAGGAATCTGGAACAATTATCATGGGAGTAGGGGGTGCATCAAGAAACAAATTATCCTTTGATAGAGTTAAAGATGCCTTTCTGTCGACAGTCAAACTGCTCTTTACCTCAGCGTTTACTTCTTTTTCGGACAGTGGATTGGCATGTAGCATATTAGATTCGTCTTCGTCTGAAAAAGGCGCATGTATGGACGGTAATTTACTTTCCGAATATTCGTTATTCAGAGGCTCTATAACATTAATAGATTTCAGGGAATCATTCTCAGTTGTCACTGAAAATAGTGGAGGTGATGAACCACTCTGTATGGTTATATTTCTTTTTTCGAAGTTCTCGTTTAAATCTTCCGGTGTTATTAAGGTTGCCTCGCTATCATCATTACCTTCTGGCATTAAATGGCCAGTTGTCTTATCGTGTATACCTTCTTGCACCAGCACTGCGTTAGACGAGCCAGGAAATGTTTTTTCAGTTATTTCAGTTTGCAGATTTTGAGCAGTATATGGTATGTCTGTTCTTGGTGAAGGAATTGTATCTGTGTGTGTCAGGTCATTACTTATAAGATGTGAGGAATTATCTGTAGGATAACTTAGTGCCGTGTCCTCAATTATTTGACTAGTACATGCACTTATTTGTTCTTTATCTGGTGTGATAGAAAATGGCGAGAGAGCGTCAGTAGACTGCAAAACTATAAAACTTTCATCGTTTGTTTTCTCACTGACTGGATTCAGAGAGTCAACGTAAAGAGAAAACTCAGATGTTTTCTCTGTGTTTTGATGCACTGTTTTGGTCACGGTCTCTAACTTATCATTTTCATTCATATCAACTAAATTATCTGATGCATCATTCGGTGCAGGTGTTTTTTCAATAAAAGCACTGCTGTCTTCATTTATGTTATCAACGCTGTCGAAATATTCATTAGGTTGCATTTCACTTTCAGTTTTAGTATCAAAATTGTTATTCTCCCTGCGCGATAGATCGCTGATATTTTCAGTCTTTGGTTTTACAAAACTATAAAGGTTTTGTTTATCTTGGACCACAGTATCTCTGTCTATCGGAGATATAACACTACCAGCACTTTTAGATAAATTACCTCTTAGTCGAATGTCTTCTTTATCTGCGTGGGCAGAATTAGTGTATGCTAATACTTGATGTGGGAAACTATTAGCTCTATGTTCCCCTCTTTCATTTCGACCTGGGTCAGAACTTGAAACAGCCGAAACAGTATTTCTATGTCTACCGTCAAAGGTTTCTCTGAATGACAAACTTATTGTATGAGTTTCAGTACTATCATTGCCAGAACTTATGTCACTATCAGTTCTTTTATCAAGATCTGATTCCGTCACGGTCCCAAATGCGTTTTCACTTAGATCATCGGCAAAGTCCAAAGTTTTAACAAGTTGTGCCTTTCTTGGTCTTTCTCTTACAATATTACTAGGAGGTGGAGCGATTTCTACTCCAACGTTCACTTCAGTATTTGTCACTGTTTGCATCTCTACGTTCGCATTATCCTCTTGAATTGTATCCTTACTATCTGGTTCGTCAACGTTATCATTCTCTTTAACAGACGACAAAGCATGTTCACGCTTATTTGGAGAGTCTGGTATTTCCCACGCTGCTTCAGCGTCATCCCTGACCAGAGTCATAGTTGAGCCCCGTTTGTTATACTTTGGATTGGAGAATTTGCTGAAGTCCTTGCCAATGACCATCCTAACTGGATACTTACGTCGGTACCAGATGTAGAAAATAAACAGACCAATTCCAATTAAAATTGTCGGTACAAGAATGCCTGCTACGATCGTTCCGATGTTCTTTGAAGTTCCAGCGGCCGGAGTGGTTGGACCGTTCAAGCCCTGTAAATATAAACAGATTTATCAGTTGCTTATGAGAAAATAACTTCACCTCGCTACAAACTAAAGAATCTTATCTCGAAGAAATTGTTGTGAATTTAATGTCTATGAGCAAAATTTTTTTTTTCTATTATAGGTTAAAAGTAATCTCTCTGATGTTATCAGCCATAGACGTATTTCGTTTCCTGTCAAAAATAGATAAAGATAAACTGAATAACTGAATAAAATATGCTAGTATTTATAAGCTATGGTCACGTTCCCTTAAAACGAAAGCTTTTTTACAAAGGCTTGATGTACTTTTTATACTTTGAGTAGGATAGGAAACGAATGATAATGATATTATAAAATATACACTCTACTATGAAATACCTGTGGTGGACTTGGCGTTGAAACATTTCCATGGACTCCTCCTGCTTCTACATCTCGGTTAAAACGGACTGCACGCCGTTTAATAGCAATTTTTTCAGTCATTATTTCTGTATTAAGATAACTGTGTATGGAAGGACTGTCTGTAAGGTCCCAGTGTCTCTGTAATACTGTTCTCCATATGTTGATTTGGATGTTTGCGCCAAAGAAGTCTATCTAATAATTCTTACTGAACTGCATTCGAGGCATCTGAAAGAAAGAGCTCAATGTTGCTGTCATTTGCATTTCATTAACAGGCCAATTAATCGTGAAAGAACCAGCGCAGCTACGAAGACACCGTGTATGTGCGTACTGCAGAAAGAAGGAAAACCAAGTGCTTGCATAATACTTCATTGATATCATTATACGAAACAGTAATATATTTCATAATATTTAAATTAAAGAACGAATGCAAAAAATGTATAAAATAAGAAAAGGAAGAAAGAAAATAATATAAAAGGAGGTAGTAAGTAAACACAACTACATCCACAAGACTACAGAAATAAACAAGAAATGTTACAGAGTGTAACAAATGCCCCCGAAGGCCCCTTAAACTGACCTTTGAGTCCTGGTTGTGACCTTGACCTTGAGCGTGGAGCCTGAGTCTTGCACATGACATACATTCTTATTTGTGACTGTGACCCTGGCCTTGGGCAACGAAACCATAATTTGTGAATCATCTCATTATTTTTTCCCTTTTCATGAAAATTAATGAAGTTTGATTCAGTAGCTTTTAAGTAATTGAGGATAAATGAGTTGATCTTTGACCTCTGGCTATGACCTTGACCTTGGATGTGGAAACATATGTCTTTTGAATGGAAAATCTTCTCAGTAGGCTTTATCTTTCTGCAATATTTGCTTTGGTACTTTTTTGAGTAATTGCCGAGACATCATTTGACTTCTGACCCCAGATTGTGACCTTGACCTTGGATTTAGGATCATAAATATTGAGTATAACACACCTTCTCATTATGGTTTACCTTTCTGTGAAGTTTGATGAAAGTCCCTTTAGCAGGTTTCAAGTTATGGCAGAGGCAAGATTTGACCTTTGACCCCTGATTGTGACCTTGACCTTGAATGTGTTAACCTAAATCTTATGTGTGACACACCTTCTCATTATGCTTCTTCTTTCTGTGAAGTTTCATTTAATTTGCTTCAGTAGTTTATAAGTTATTGCTGAGACACGATTCTGAGACACAATTTGACCTCTGACCCAACTGTGGCCTTGACCTTGGGCGTAGGGAACTAAGTCTTGTGCGCGACACACCTTCAGATTATGCTTTATCTATCTGTGAAGTTTCATCAAATTTGCTTCAGTAGTTTTAAAGTTATCGCTGAGACACGATTTTGAGACATTATTTGACCTCTGACCCAATTGTGGCCTTGACCTTGGGCGTAGGGATCTAAGTCTTGTGCGCGACACACCTTCACATTATGCTTTATCTATCTGTGAAGTTTCATCAAATTTGCTTCAGTAGTTTTAAAGTTATAGCTGAGACACGATTTGTAACGGACGGACGGAAAGACGGACGGACGGACGGACGGACGGACTGACGGACGGTGCGATTTTAATATGCCACCCGAAGTTCCTTCGGGGGCATAAAAAGAAATCAGTTATTTTTTCTGCAAAAAGATCCCCGTAAATCCAAACATGGTAAAACTTTCTCCATGTTCCTGTTATATTGAAGATTGTCTAAGATAACATAGCGTTGAGTTGCTTAGCAATTTGATACAAAACTGCTTATACATAAACGACAGCAAAAGGTGTTAGCTTCTTGTCACAGCCGATACATGTATCAGTATTATTTCTATCGAATGAGTCATTGAACGAGAACGTTCAATGGCCACATTTAAGGACATAACTGATAAATAAATATATAATGTCATACCGATACCATTATTTATAAACAGTTTTGATTAAAGGCTACAAATCTTAGTCTGGAATATCACTTTATTATTTTTTAATAAGTTTTTAACAGTTCGAGAGTTAGCCATTTTATGGTAAACAATCCCTATCATAATAGTTATAACTACATGTACTTTGGATAAGGACTGCTTAAACCTCGTATCTTCACTTTATCTTCAGTCTCATTCAGTCCAAACAGATAACAGCTTGAATTAACACTTTAATTGGTTTCACTTTAACGGTCAAGATGATTTCACATTCATTTTAGTGGGATTGATGGCGACATGTTAAACTGATTGTTATCTCTCAGCCTACTTTTTATTTGCTTTGTATACATATCTACTATTTTTTCTTGCAAGTTATGGACAAGCTAAAAAGATTCACACAAAAATGTAATTTTAAAATAAAGATGATTACCCAATGAACATTTCTAAAATCTCGCATTGCTTCAAATATAAACGTATTCATGCCAAATTTAGTGCGACAGACGCGCGTTTGTGTATTCAAACTAATTCAGTGGAGGAACTGATAAAATAACCAGGGATCGTATTTATAAAACCACTTAAGACGTTGCTATGCTGTTGCTAAGGCTTAATTTGTATGAAGGAGATTCCCTACAACTATGAAATTTGCTCTGGAGGAACAGTCTTTTCTTTTCAGACTGTTCCTCCAGAGCAAATTTCATAGTTGTAGGGAATCTCCTTTATGGAAATTCAGCCTTAGCAACAGCATAGCAATCACTTAAGTCATTTTATAAATACGGCCCCAGTTTGGCGTTACGAACATACAGGAAGATGAAATGACAGACAAAAAAAACAGGGATATGAACAGAATCTTACTTACAGATAGCTTAAGGTGGTGATTTATGGTAAATATAAAAATCTGCATAAAACCATAAAAAAGTAACGTATCTCCCTGAAAGTTAGCAGACTTCTTATTTTTGTTGTTCTTCACAGTTGAGAATACAGAATAGACGTACATGCTCCTTAAAAAGTGTTTTATAAGGAAAGATCAAAAGGTAGTTTTCTGCGCAAACATCTAAAAAAATAACATCATTATTGAAAATTTACGTAGTGCTGAAGGTGTGTTATTGCATAATGAGGAGCGGCCTAGCAATTATTTATTCAAACTCTTTCTCAAATTGTTATGTAGACCAGATGAAAACGGTAGCTTTTTCTCAAGTGTTCAACCATACACAAAGTAAATGTACACTGGACCATCTATTAAATATAGGGTAAGCAAGCATACCTATGTAACACCTACAGTATAAATAATACATTACTGACATGATCACCGGTGTGTAGATGAAATTGTTCAACCTTGTTAAAATATTCTCACCTGTCTCACCTGTGTGTTTTGACAAAAAAAACTGGACACAGACCGCATCTTTTTTCATCTGCTCAGCCTGATAATGTGTGAAAGAGTTTGAAAAAATAATTGCTAGGACACTCTCCATTATGCAACAAGGTACTCTAAGCTCTAAGTATATTTTCAATAACGATATTATTTTTTCAGATTTCTGCGCAGAAAATTACCCTTTGATCTTTCCTTATAAAAGCACTTTTTAACATTAACAAATGTTGCATTTTGGGATTCTAAATTATGAGAAACAACATTAAGAAGGCATATGCTAAGTTTTGGGAAGATCTGTGGTGTTTTGAGCATTTTATGCAGATTTTTGTCTTTGCCCCAAATCAGTGATTATCGCCACCTTAACAACTGTTGAAAAAGCTGTTATATAGATAGACACACATAGAAAGAGTTTATTTGGAATTGATGGACGGAGGGGTGGAAGAAGGACGGACGGGTGAATATAAATCCTGTTGGGCTGGAATCAGTATTTCGGTCCAGGTCGAGTCTTCTTTATAATATTACTCAAGTCCAGATTTAGGACTCTAGGACTCCATAGAAGGCAAAAAAGTCTTATAAGACAGTTCCTTCTTTTTATACTACAGTCAACTCTCGATATCTCGAACATTGATATCTCAAAATCCCGCTTATATCAAAGATTGGACATATTTCCTGTTTTTATTTAAAGTTCAACTCTGGATATCTCAAACTACCGATATCTCAAAGAAAATTTTCTGGGACCAGAAAATTTTCTTTTAGATATCAGTAGTTTGGGATGAATTTGGACTTTGAGATATCAAGAGTTGACTGTGCTTACTGCAAATCATCCTTTCTGTCTGTCACATTTTCTCTAGTTTGTGAAGCATACAGTTATTTTATGGCCCTATTATGTCAAAATCTATGTGAGCTGGAGTATTTCTGTTGATGAAATGCCAATTTTACTGGATTATTGCATAATATGATGATGACACCTAATAAACTGGAGTATTTGTTTCAAAGACAAATTCTCCTTTTGTTTATTGCGTGCCGTACTGCCTATACATAGTAGAGAGCAAATGTGTTTAAAGCTGGCATACAACTGAAAGCTATGCGAGAGCATAAACAGGTGAGAGATGGTGAAAAAGACAAGGCCATACATATACAAGTTGCAAAGAGCTGATACTGACGTCATTTCGACGCTACGTGCCTGCTGAGGTACTATCCTGGTGGGTGAATCCCTTCTCCAAAGCGCTACTCTTAATGAAAAGAATCAACTCTCTGGAGAGAGCAACATAATTTCAGAGTGATCTCTCTTGGAGGTAGGTGTATTTAGTCACTTTACGTTTCTGCTCTGATTTGGCCGGGATTTGAATTAATAACCTCCCGGACACCAAGCGGACGCTCCATCGACTGAGCTGCGGTGGGAATGACTACTTCTTCTTTACTGCATTACCGAAATTAAAGCGATAAAATTTTGCTCAAAGATAAAGATCTATATATTAGCTAAGAAATTAAGTGTCTTGTTTTATCGACATCGGTTGAGAAAATAAGAAAGTTTAGTATTTGAAGATTTCAAACAATGTTGTCATAGACGTCGCCATCATGGTGAAATTGTGGCGTCATAACTTTCTCATAAATTTACATAAGCTAGATAATGATATTCGGCATGTCTTTTTTGGTATAAATGGATCTTACTTTCCATAGAACTGCATTGTACAACCGAAGGTTTTACTGCGGTTAAAAAAGCAGTTCCTCCATAAAGAGTCAAAATGACGGCACCATGCTGACAGTTATGATATAATTTCATTTCCTATAAGACCTCAAAACTTATGCATATTGTTTATTTTGTGACCATTTCCCTTTAACATTCCATATGCATGCATAGATTTGGCTTGTGAGATGCAAAACAATATTTCAATAACTGAGCCGCGTTGCAAGAATATTATAATACCACTCGACACTTGTAAACATTGAATATTCACCAGGATAAGCATGCACATTCGCGTAGTTGCTTTTGACTTTACATTCCTCCGGATCCATAGTGTGTTAATGCAAACAATGAAATCTCAACCACAGTGCAGGGATGCGCAAGCTGAGCTGTCTTTATATATGCCATAAAGTAAATATTCCCTAACGCTAATGCGGAGTTGTACAAAAAATATTATATTCTTCAGCTTCATAATTATGTCGGAATTCAATTTTACACTACTGTACATGAAAAGAAATTAGAGAGAGTTAGAAGAAAAAAACGGAGAGAGAAAGTATAAACAATAGTAAGAATAAGCTTACTTTTAATTTCTTCGCTGACTAAGTTATATGTACCAGTTACTGATAGAGACTGACTTGATTACTTATACTTGATTAATCTTGTTAGCAGATAAACTCAAGCCTGTATATTATCTCTTGACCTGCGTAACTCATGATCATCGACAAATAAAATATGCATAAATTTTCTTTCACCGTGCTTTAGCCTGTTTGTCAATCGTCGCGGTCTACACTGCTCAAATCTGAATCGGGCCACCCAGATTTGAAACCGTACTTGAAAAGAGTCTAAGAAATTCACAGCCAGCCAGTCATTTACCGTCTTTAAACGGCAAAATTTTTTGGAACATCTATTGATCAGCCTTCAGATTTAAGGGTGTAGCTACCTATTAGCAAATACGCAGGTGCGTATTGAAATTTTGTCAAATTGATGCGTATTTGCATGCTTAAATTTTGTGGACTGGACAGAAATTCTGTACCAGCTGCCAACAAACATGACAATGTGAACTATCTTAAGTGCAAAACCCCTTTTCCCCGTCTCCCTTCCCCTAAAGAGTATAAAACATGATTGTGCGTATGATGTTATTGCCCATAGCAACGCTCTTAGCTGAAAAAACAACAACCCCTCAATGTATTTCGGAATTGATTTGTATAAGTTCAGTCGTCCCAACTGCATTCGGAATCGGTGCACCATGAAAAAGTGTACTTTATAGTATATTGCGAACAACGAAGATCTATTCCGATAGGCATGCGCATCCTCATGTTACGGAAAAGAAGACTGATCAGTATATCATGGTGCTGTATCTAAATTACTAAATATATGAATCAGCTAATTAAACAATTTAAATAATTATAAATAAATAAATAGATAAGTAAGTAAATAAAAATGAATAAATAAATAAATAAAACGGAGTGGTTATTGCCAGTCGACTGGCAATAGCGATTTTACGTTGAAATCGCTATTACCAGTCGACTGGCAATAGCGATTTTAACGTAAAATCGCTATTGCCAGTCGACTGGCAGCAGCGATTTTAATGTAAAATTGCTATTGCCAGTTAGTTTCAGTTTTGATCAAAAAAGGCAAACACTACTTATCAGCAAGCAATGCTTGTGAATGTTTCTACTTTGTATTTATTGTTGCACCCTCATTAATGCAGCAGCACGTATGTGGCTCACCAACAAACTGCACTGTTGAATATAGGTTTAGTTTTCCTAAGTCTAATTACTTAACTTGCTCCTTCTGCGTTAAAATCTGAAATCCACGAGTATACTTTTTAATATCTTATCTTTGCAGTCCTTTGGATTATGCTAATATGGTGTCACGAAGGCTTGAAAGATGTAGGAACATGGGCATGGGTCTGAGCTGAAATCATTTTGTTGCATGCTGCTACTGCTGCAACGACATTTTATTCTCTTTTGGTCTCTATTACTTTACATGTAACCAATCGAGCAATCGCCAACACTGCAGTTGGCACAAGAAGTAGTCTAAAATCTAGATTTGTTATTAAGAAGGACATTCCAGAAGGCTAGGATTCGAACTCACGCAAGTTGCGTTTACTTGCATGGCCATACAGAGACGGCGGTCATACATTTTGCGCAACCACGTCATTAGCCGAGGTTAACTCAATGGAAAATAAATAGCTTAAATGCATGATACTCCAAATTTCTATTTGTTTCTCTCTCTCTCCCTGTCTCTCTGAAATATAACTATATAACTGTACTTTTTAATGAAAATCCCCCTCCCCAATCCCAAAATTACTCTCTCTCTCTCTCTCTCTCTCTCTCTCTCTTGGCGTTACCTTATAAGCGTGGTTATGAGGACATTTTGAGAGAACTATAACGGCGACCATATTATTGTGAGAACAAACCATCTCGGTCCCACCTAGAAATAAATTCCTGGACACTTCGGCCCCTAGTCACTTCGGCTCCTAGTCATCTCGGTCCCATAACCCTAGTTACTTCGGACCTAGTTCGACAAATCTAAATAGTTTCTATATTTCACATCTTTTTTAAAGTTTGGTTGGTTGGTTGATTTGTGTTTAACGGCTCTTTGAGACAGTATTTCAGTCTATATCGAGCCGTCTCCCAGAGAAAGAAGAGAGAAGAGCGGGAGGAAAAATATTCAAACAACTCCACCCGCACTTACTCCAAGTACAGTAGGTCCTTGCCCTAATGTTATCCAAATTAGTAAAAATCGCTATTGCCAGTCGACTGGCAATAGCGAAATCACGTTAAAATGGCTATTACCAGTCGACTGGCAATAGCCAATTTACGTTAAAATCGCTATTACCAGTCGGCTGGCAATAGCCATTTTACATAAAAATCGCTATTACCAGTCGACTGGCAATAGCGATTTTGACGTAAAATCGCTATTGCCAGTTCTTTTTTTTTTTTTTTAGTTTTTCTTCCCATTTCCTAATAATAAATTTGAAGCTGAAGATGTTGCATCCCATTTTAAGTTTATAGCTGCTTAGTAAGTGTGCCTTACTTCACATATATATTTTACTTCTGCGAAACTACCAATTTATCTAATCATTTTATTTCATTTTTGCTTAGTAAAGAATTGTGGCAGTATGCTTATTAAGGAGCTCCGGTAGCTCAGTGTGTTAAGCACTGGCCTGCTACGGTAGCGGTCTGGCTTGAATCCCGATAGAAGGGAATTCTTTCATCCGTCAAAGAGGTTCCTTAGAAGACAGCCTTTTATTAGCACCTGCTTTCTGCTCGATATGACTCAAATATTGTTGAAGGGGCGTAAAACTGCAAGTGATACATCAGTCTTGAGTCTCAATAACTCAGTGGGTTAAAAGTGTACTCCCTGATTTATACCCAGGGGACTATTCTGTTCTTATCGAATGGACGAGTCAATTTGTCTGTAAAGGGGTGTCCGTTTTTGTCTGTGTGTATCATTGTAATGCGAAATACCCATTTGTGTAATGCAATAAGTGCAGGCCTTGATCAGACGCCGCGTTTTGTGGTGGCTGATCTGGGTCTGCACCGTTTGTATTTGTCCTATCTACGGGACGCTAGGCATTAATGAGTTAAGTCTAGTCTTTGGGTCTGCCATGGTATTTGCATGTTATGAATATTAGAAAAGGCAAGCAGTGCCTCATACTGAAATGTTAGACATGTCATGATACGACCTATGTCTGTCCGCTTTAAGTGAAGTCATGCATGCACGCTATAATAAGCCAAGAATCCGACATTCTTTTAAAAATTCCTGCGTCGTGCATGTCAGTCACCGCTCTTTGAGAGGACTGCCATGGATTTTCATGACTGTCATGGATTACTTCATGAGTTTTGAAGAGCAATTGTTTTAATTTATTGCATAAATATTGAAAATAGAATTGAACCTCATTTAAATATGATGTTGTAGCTCATTTTGTTCATCTTTACCCATGGGAGCAAATTCAAGAGTGATTGAGGCTGCCGTTGGGTTTTATGAGCCTTTCAAGAATATCTCAGGCCTATTTCATGCAAAGAAATTCCCGGAGAAGACCATCCGTGGGAAAATCCGTGGGCAAATCTGTATTTCGAGCAAAGCTCGAACCCATAGCGGTGATAACGATCATCAACCCATTTAACCACTTGCTATGGAGGCTCGCTCTAATTTCGGTATGATATGCCTCCTACTCCCTTTAACCGTTTTTCAGTTATCATTTTCAACAGTATTTCAGTCACATAGAAGGATGGATGGATGACTCGCGACTTTACGTCCTTTTCAACAGTATTTCAGTCATATCAAGACGATAGGAGGGTGATAATGAAAGGCTGTGTGCAGTGGAACCCCGTTTACACCTCAAGCGGGGCTCGAACCCGGGTCCGCTAGATCAGTAGGCCAGCGCTTAACCCACTGAGCTACCGGGGCTCAGTCATATAACGAAGATGGGAGGGTGATAGTGAAATATTGTAGGCAATGGAACCTGTTTACGGTTGAAAAAAAAAATTTCCTTCTCCATCGGGAATCGAACCAATGACCGCTAGTTCCACACGATAGCGCTTTAACTAAGTGCAGTTGCAATTTTACTAAGCATACGTTCAACTTATTAACCAACGGCAGCCTCAATCACTCTTGAATTTGCTCCCATGGGTAAAGATGAACAAAATGAGCTACAACATCATATTTAAATGAGGTTCAATTCTGTTTTCAATATTTATGCAATAAATTAAAACAATTGCTCTTCAAAACTCATGAAGTAATCCATGACAGTCATGAAAATCCATGGCAGTCCTCTCAAAGAGCGGTGACTGACACGCACGACGCAGGAATTTTTAAACGAATGTCGGATTCTTGGCTTATTATAGCGTGCATGCATGACTTCACTTAAAGCGGACAGACATAGGTCGTATCATGACATGTCTAACATTTCAGTATGAGGCACTGCTTGCCTTTTCTAATATTCATAACATGCAAATACCATGGCAGACCCAAAGACTAGACTCAACTCATTAATGCCTAGCGTCCCGTAGATAGGACAAATACAAACGGTGCAGACCAAGATCAGCCACCACAAAACGCGGCGTCTGATCAAGGCCTGCACTTATTGCATTACACAAATGGGTATTTCGCATTAAAATGATACACACAGACAAAAACGGACACCCCTTTACAGACAAATTGACTCGTCCATTCGATAAGAACAGAATAGTCCCCTGGGTATAAATCAGGGAGTACACTTTTAACCCACTGAGTTATTGAGACTCAAGACTGATGTATCACTTGCAGTTTTATGCCCCTTCAACAATATTTGAGTCATATCGAGCAGAAAGCAGGTGCTAATAAAAGGCTGTCTTCTAAGGAACCTCTTTGACGGATGAAAGAATTCCCTTCTATCGGGATTCAAGCCAGACCGCTACCGTAGCAGGCCAGTGCTTAACACACTGAGCTACCGGAGCTCCTTAATAAGCATACTGCCACAATTCTTTACTAAGCAAAAATGAAATAAAATGATTAGATAAATTGGTAGTTTCGCAGAAGTAAAATATATATGTGAGGTAAGGCACACTTACTAAGCAGCTATAAACTTAAAATGGGATGCAACATCTTCAGCTTCAAATTTATTATTAGGAAATGGGAAGAAAAACTAAAAAAAAAAAAAAAAAGAACTGGCAATAGCGATTTTACGTCAAAATCGCTATTGCCAGTCGACTGGTAATAGCGATTTTTATGTAAAATGGCTATTGCCAGCCGACTGGTAATAGCGATTTTAACGTAAATTGGCTATTGCCAGTCGACTGGTAATAGCCATTTTAACGTGATTTCGCTATTGCCAGTCGACTGGCAATAGCGATTTTAACGTAAAATGGCTATTGCCAGTCGACTGGCACTAGACCTTTCCTAAATAAAAATAAGTCATTAATTACTTAAATAAAATAAAATAAAAACTGTAGACAAGGTCAGTATTTTAGCTAGCCTGAGCACAAAGTACTCATGGACCTTGAAAGTTTTCTTCAAAATAAAAATGTAAATGGGGTCAGTTGCGATTTTGAAACAGATGAAGCTTTCATTTATTTCAAATTGCTTGTACTTTTATATGCAGACGACACAGTTCTTTTCAGTGATACCAGTGAAGGTTTACAACATGCTTTAAACGTATTTGAAGAGTATTGCAATTTATGGAAACTTAACGTGAATACATTGAAAACAAAAGTCATAATATTTGGTCGTGGCAAAATTAAAAACAACATACATTTTACGTTTCAACAAAATGATCTAGAAATAGTGAATGAATATAAATATCTAGGTGTGTATCTCAGCCGCTCGGGTTCATTTACAGCAGCTAAAAAGCATGTGGCTGAACAGGCAAATAAGGCATTATTTTCACTTTTGAAGAAAAGTAGGAGTTTAGCTTTGCCATATGATATTCAAATTGATTTATTTAACAAGATGATTAAGCCAATTCTACTTTATGGCTGTGAGATATGGGGTATAGGAAACATAGACATACTAGAAAGAGTGCAACTGAAATTCTTTAAACTTATTTTCAATCTTAAAAATTCTACACCATCTTATATGATTTACGGCGAGTTAGGGATAACACCATTATATGTTGACAGGCCCGGATCCAGACCACCACATGCTGGTGGGGCTCTGGATAACTGGTGGGGCTGGGAGGTACCGATATGTATTTGGGAAGGGAGGGGGCGGAGGGAGAGTGGTTTGAAATATGACATAATAAGGGATCAATTTGATGAGAATATTTGATAAAGTCTTTTTTGCCTTGAAATATATGTTGTGATATCTCATTAGAATCGCCTCGCCGAGGCGATTCTAATGAGATGTCACAACATATATTTTGATCTAACCAGACCCAGGTGGCGGGGCTGAAGCCCCAAAGCCCACCCCCTGGATCCGGGGCTGGTTGATATACAAAAAAGGATCATTTCGTTTTGGTGTAAACTAATTGAAAATCGCGAGACATTTAGATTATCTTCAATTATTTACAATGCAATATATGTATTACATCAGGAAAATAAAATTAAATGTCAGTGGATCGATAAGGTGAAAAATATCCTTTGTCTGCAAGTTTTTTTCTGGAATATGGTACAGCCAAAGCTTTATCAGTTCAAACTGGCTACAGAAAGCAATAGCACAAAAACTTAAAGATGTTTTTGTACAAAACTGGACAGCACAAATTAATGCAACGTCAGACAGTAACTTGTATAAAGTTTTCAAAACAGAATTTGAACAAAGTAAATATATAGCTGTTTTACCTGCAGTCTTTTGTAAATGGTTTATACGTTTCCGCACGAGAAATCATAAACTTCTCGTGGAAATCGGTCGGTGGTACAGTTTACCATTAAATGAACGACTATGTCCCTACTGTAATACAGATATCGGCGATGAATTCCATTTTTTGTTAGTATGCAACCACTTTAAAACTGAAAGACCAAAATATATCCAAAAATATTTTTATACACGCCCAAATATCTTAAAATTTGAACAACTGATGAATTTAAAAGATGGAAATTATTTGAGGAGCTTGTGCAAATTTATTAACATTATTGTAAAGTCTGTATCTATGTAATTGCTTTTTTGCTAACTTTCAAGTGAATGTAAAAATGTTTTGGTGGTTAACAAAATTGAAATCTACGACTGTGTTATCTTTGTGTCGGGCATGTCTTGGAGGATACCGAGAGGTTCTTGGGACGTGCCTGACACAGAGGAAGGCAGTCCTAGTTCGCTATCAAGTGATGTTTGTTTTGTACATATATCATACTTTATTATAATATTCCTGCAGATGTCTAAACTTGTTAGTCGCTGGTAAAATATGATAAGTTGACTGTTTGAAAATATAGACCTGGGATTGCGTTCGTCAGCTTCAGGCATACCTTGGGTATTATGGCAGATACTGGATACAGCGACGTGTAGCTCCGGCACATGCTCTCTGTACCATAATCTCTAATCTCAGTACGAACATTTCAGCTTTAGTATGTGCCTGAACCGGACGAACGGAGCTCTGGTTGTTGTCACCCAGATATATCATATTAGATCGTAATATGTCTGTTTGATACATTTCCTAATGGATTTTGTAAATAGGTAAAAAAATAGCCATCAGAGGAGATGGCAAATCCCCCGACCGCAGACCCCCATGGGCCTTGGTAAAAAGGGTGCACTTAAAAACACATATTAGTAATATATTGTCATTCTTTTATGCTTCTGATTGACATTAACTGTTAACAGATGCATGATTATCTAACACTCAGACTAAAACAGTATGCTTGACTGCTAAAAAGAGGTAATATCTCAAACAGCCACCATATACACAAATGTATAGCATACGATACTTTCAACTTTCAAAATGTGTGAATAACTTCTAAAGTACAAGCCCTACAAATCTAATTTTGAGCTCTCTAGTTAGTGAATTTGGACAAAGAATCCAAATCTGGAAAAAAAAAAAATTTTTTTTTTTTTGGGGGGGGGGGGGGGGGGAGGGGTCACGGGAATGTGGAGGGGTAAGAGAGAGTTAGGAACACTGATAAGATATCACAGCATGATCATCAATATTCTAAAAGGTACACGGTTATTCAAATTCTGGAGCTGGCCAGGGTTTATACAGTTATGGAGCAGAGACTCAAACAGCAGCTCAAACTACCAAAGGGAAATAATTCACTGAGTCTAAAAGCAGGAGTTATCATTCATGTATGAGACAAATTGTCATGATCTGTTCTGCATATCTGTGAAGTATCATGAAAATATTTCAAAAGGTATTCAAGCTATGGAGCGGACACCTAAAATCATCAAAGGGAAATAACTCCAAAAGTAAGAAAGCAAGAGTTGTCATTCTTATTCGCGACACATCATCATGACCTGTTCTACATATCTGTGAAGTATCATGAAAATATTCCAAAAGGTATTCAAGTTATAGAGCGGACACGAAATCAGACCTAAAACCATCAAGGGGAAATAACTCAAAAAGTAAGAAAGCAGGAGTTGTCATTCTTGATCGCGACACATCGTCATGACCTGTTCTACATATCTGTGAAGTATCATGAAAATATTCCAAAAGGTATTCAAGTTATAGAGCGGACACGAAATCATACCTAAAATGATCAAGGGGAAATAACTCAAAAAGTAAGAAAGCAAGAGTTGTCATTCTTTTTGCGACACACCGTCATGACCTGTTCTACATATCTGTGAAGTATCATGAGAATATTCCAAAGGGTATTCTAGTTATAGAGCGGACACGAATCTGCCAAAAAATCACACCTAAAACTATCAAGGGGATATAACTCAAAAAGTAAGAAAGCATGAGTTGTCATTCTTGTTCGCGACACATCGTCATGACCTGTTCTACATTTCTGTGAAGTATCATGAAAATATTCCACAGGCTATTCAAGTTACAGAGCGGACACGAATCTGCCAATAAATCACCAAAGGGGAGATAATTCAAAAAGTACAATAGCAAGAGTTACCATTCTTGTATGCGACACATTGTAATGACCTGTTCTACATAACTGTGAAGTATCATGAAAATATTCCAAAGGGTATTCAAGATATAGAGCGGACAAGAAAGTGTTTACGGACGGACGGACGGACAGACGGACGGACGGACGGACGGACGGACGCCAGGCTCATCGCTATATCCCCCGAACCTTTCGGTCGGGGGATAAAAAATGGAACCATGCTTTACACGTATTACCCTGCAATTTCACCACGTTGTAGTATATGACGATTTTGTTGCTTATAGATACGGACCTGGGACTGGATTCGTCTGTGTCAGGTGTGCCATTGAATACTGCTATGGGATGTGGTGTCTGAGGGCAGGGACATGATGTTTGGACATTGGTCCGCCACATGTTCCCTGTTTCCCAGTTCCTGGGTTCGCGATGGTTATCTCCATGCTAGGAACTCCTGACGCGGAGGAACACAGACCCAGGTCCTTAGCCACTAGTGTCTATCTCCCAGAAATAATAGGCTTGGTTACTTTATGTATTATAGCTGCCGCCATTGCACTGAAATTTTCTTCTTCTTTTGTGATTCTCTTGTTGTTTACCTATGTTGTAAACCTGAGAGTACTGAATAAACTTGTGAGAGATATTGTCATCAATTGTCTCACCGTCGTTCGTTTGTCGTCCCCAACTTACCATTTTACACCTTTTCACTAGTCGAAAGCAAACTTGCACAGTATATTTGAGCCGCGACAGGACAAAACCAACAAAATGGCATGTGCGCCCAGCGAAGGCTCAAATAAGCCTGGACAATCGCCCATTCTGATCCATAGGCATGCGACGGAAAATTTGTAACTTTTTATATATATTACTAGTATCAAATGTCAATCTGGTTGACTCTCTGTAAAATTTCAAGTCGATCGGTTACAAAATAAAGTTACAATTCATCCCACTGCATAATCATAACATAAACATTATAGTTAAGCCGCGACACGACAAAACCAACAAAGTGGCATGTGCGTCCAACAAAGACTCAAATCAGCCCGGGCATCCGTCTAGTCTGGTCAGAGTCTTCGCTGTCGGCTTGGAACTAGCTTAGATCCTTAGCTACTTTTTAAGCGTATAGCGAAGACTCTGATCAGACTGGGCGGATGCCCAGGCTGGTCTGAGCCTGCGCTGGGCCCACAACAACTTTGTTGGTATTCTCATGTCGCGGCTCATATAAAAATTATATAATGCAGTAGGATGAATTGTGACATCCTTACTTCACAACCGAAAGACTTGATATTTTACAATTGACATTTTGATAATATACAAGTACAAAGGTTGCTGCAGGATGCAGTAAAAGATAATTACTATCAGCAAACACAACCATATCTGAAAGTTGTAGATCTGAATACTGTGGTTACATGTACGATGTACTATGTGAGAAAGTAACCCTAAAACTATTAATGATCTCAGCATAAAATAAGTATTTATTTGCTTTAAATACTCTACCATGTCTAATAAAGAATGACTTGTAGAATCAGTATATTCATGGCAGCTGTCGTTCTGCGTACGGTAGAGCTCGGGAAATTCGACAAACCTGAATAGCCGTGTGTGTGCGCTTCTTTCCCTGTTGGTTTTGAAGGCAGGATGTGGGGTTTGATTGTATTAATTCCTGATTGTTGCCTATCTTTTTACTAAGAAATATTTGAAAGTTACCGCCGTTGACAACTTAAATTTACTTGAAGCTCAAATGTAAACAATCTCCCCGATATTAAAAGGAATAATAAACCTCATGATAATGAACGTAAAATACATTGGACCAATTCTCTTAAACTTTATTTATTTTACATCGATTGCATTGAAAGCTCACGCGAACTTATTTAAATACTCCCGATGGCGCGGATGTTGGCGCGTTTGTGGCAATATACTGGTTTCTCTTAATTCGAAAATCAGCACCGCACACAACGACACTTGTTACGAGGCTGTTATTAAAACCTTGTGCCGAACCGCGCCGGCAAAAAAAAAAATAAAAAAACTTCGAATAATTTCCATGCATGCACAATAATTTGGCAAATTTACATTATATACTGTCGAGGCCTTTTCTCCTAAGTATTTATACATGTATTTCTCTGATGATTGCAATACAAATACTTTTAAGAGTTACTTCCAACTCCTGTAGGAAAATTTTTCAGATAGAATAAGATATATATGTAAATTCGATTTGTTTAAATTTAGGAAATTATATTTTAAGAGAAAGTCACCTTAAAATCAAAATATATATCAAAAGTATCTCTCTTTCTATCAGTAAAACCAACCAAATCTAAACGCCAGGGACTAGGTCAAAATATTTAACCATATGATTGTTAACCTGAGAATTTATTGCAATGGATAAAAACCAGTAATAATCCTTTTTGAGGTTGAGCAACGACGGTTTCGGCATGATATAAATGTGTAGTTCTTTACGTGTCTAATAAAAAAAAAATATTTACGAAATCAGCATATACTAAGTAGCATACCCTTTGTCCACGGTAGAGTTGGTAACATTCGGCAGGGTTCGGAAATCTTCGGCGGTGCGGTACTCTATTTTACACCAGCGTGGTGTAGTGCGGTACAAGGTTACGGTGCTTAGGGTGACTGCATGGTCCATGGTCGACGAGGTTGGATTTTACACCTTCCGCGGTAGATTCGGATTGTGAACAAACAGAAAAGACAAGTTTTCAAAGGCTTGCTGTTTGTAGATGTTTAAAACCCCCGTCTGTTTTTCTCTCACTAAATAAATATTCTTTATATCTCTATTATCTCCAAACCATTTCATCAATTTGTGCTATTAAGCAATTCAACTTGAAAGTAATGTGTTTTCGTGGTAGACTGGCACTTCTATTCTCTTTCTTTCTTTCTTTCTACCGATACTGTCCTCGGTCAATTTTGACCATGATGACAGGTTTTTGGTGTGGCGCATAAGTTGTCACAAAAAAAATAAATAAATAAATAAATGAATTTGTGACATAGCCGCCAGCAGATTAAAACTATTTACAAGAAGTCCTCAGGCAGGCATCCCATGCCTAACCCCTGCTCTACCCTAGGATATTAAATTTTGGCCTTAAAGCGGTAACTGGACATCTCGGCCCATAACAAACTCGGCCCATTGCAAACTCGGCCCATTACCAAGTCGTCCCACACAAACTCGGCCCATAACAAACTCGGCCCATACCTATAAAATTGGAACGGTTTGGTATATTCTTTTGAAACATTTACTGGGTAACTGTTTTTTTTTTCGTATAAATTTATATGATTTTTGTATTATGTACTCAGAAGTTGTATATTTTCAAGTATGGTTGATGTTATGTCAGCTCATTACCAACTATTCCCACTATGTATCTTGTTTA